>APFE030686800.1:17855-55029 GCA_000404065.3 Pinus taeda | reverse complement strand
AGGTAATGAAAAGCCAATTGCTTTCTTCAGCCGAGCTTTAAGAGATGCACCCTTGAAATATTAGATTATGGAAAAGCAGGCTTATGCCTTGGTCAAGGCCATCAAAGACTTTAGAATTTACATCTTATACTCCCATGTGACTGCCTACGTCCCAAACTCCGTTGTAAAAGATATATTAACTCAAGAGGGACTAGAAGGCAAAAGAGGCAAGTGGATTGCCAGCATCCTTGAATATGACATTGAGATAAAACCGACCAAACTGATAAAAGGACAAGGTTTAGCCAAACTAATGTCTGAAACAAACTTCCAAGCTTTAAACATTAATCAACTGGACAATGAATCGAAGATGGCGACTCCATAGATCAGTGAAACCTTTTTGCAATCCTCATGGTATGCTGATATTTTCTTTGTATTGTTAAACCTGTGTGCTCCCCCAGGATTGTCCAGAACCAAGAAAATATTTTTAAGGATGAACTCCTCAAAGTTTTGTGTCATAGATGGTGCTTTGTTTTGGAAAAATCATGAAGGTATTTTGCTTAATTGTTTGACTATGAATGAAACTAACATCATCATGAAAGAATTCCATGCAAGGGACTGTGGAGGACACTTATATTGGAAGTCCATTGCTGACAAGATCTTAAGGGTTGGTTATTAATGGCCCTTTCTTTTTGCAGATGTCAAGAAGTTTACTGTTTCATGCCACAAATGCCAAATCTTTGAAGGAAAAAGAAAAGTACTACCTTTGCCCCTTAAGCTCATTTCAACCGAAAAGCCTTTTCAACAATGGGGTCTCGACTTCATTGGGGAAATTCATCCCTCCTCCTCAGGCCAGCACAAGTGGATTCTGACAACCACTGATTATTTCACTAAGTGGATTGAAGCCATTCCATGTAGACAAGCCAACGACTCCACCATTATCCAACTCCTTGAGAGAAATATCCTTTCCAGATTTGGCTGCCCTGAGAAAATCATTATTGACAACGCTGCTGCCTTCAAATCTAAAAAGATGATCAACTTCTGCCATTAATTCCACATTACCTTGGGCCACTCCACAGTTTACTACCCTCAAGGTAATGGCTTGGCCGAATCATCCAAAAAAATCCTCATCAATATCATAAAGAAATTGCTGGAGGAAAACAAAAAGAACTGGCATAGGAAGCTCACAAATGCTCTGTGGGCAGACAGACTTTCAACTAAGAAATCCGTTGGGATGAGCCCTTATGAGCTAGTATATGGCATGGAAGCCAAATTTCCTTCATCTTTGGGCATTCCTACTATTAAACTTCTACAAGAGATTCAGGCTGAACCAAATGACATGCAGAGAAGAATTAATCAAACCATTCATCTTCAGCAAACCAGAGAGAAAGTCTATGAAAGAGCTCAAATGTTGCAAGGAAAACTCAAAAAAATGTTTGATAAGAAGGCCAAAGCAGAGGATTTCTAGGTTGGCAGCAAAGTTCTAAGATGGGACTCACGAAGAGAGGACAAGGGAAAACATGCAAAAATCAATTTTCTGTGGAAAGGTCCATACATTATCAACGCTATGCAAGGAAATAATATATATTTTCTCAGATCTCTGGATGGCAGCACAACTGAAGAAGGCCCTGTCAATGGCCGAATGCTAAAGCACTACAATGCTCCTTTTGATTGAAAGTGTTATTTTTTGTACATAAATGTTTGTATATATCAGCACTTTGATTTTATTTTGTAACAGTCCATGATGCTAAAGCACGCAGAAGGAAGCAGGCAGTGCTTTACAATTGACCAGCAAATCAGTTAAGGGAAAGTGCTATTAGCAGTCCAAAAGTTCAAATCAATCCAACAGCCAGCACTAAGGAATTCAAATCACAGCAATAACACAAGAATCAAAGCAATCTGACCTGCTTTTCTTGGCTTCTCACAAGGAAAATCCATCCCCAAGTGGAGCCACTGTTAGCCTCCTGCTGCAGCAGGTTACTCATATTTCATGATTGACATTTTTACAGGCCAAATATGTCATACTTTGCATGCTGCAATGCTCATATTTGCTAAAACAGTCCCCACCAAAGAAAGAGGCCATGAAAGAATGCTACTCAAAGTTCATCTACTGCATTCCAATTTTAAAGAGTCATTCCAGTTTTGTAGAATTTTCAGCTAAAGGGAGCGTCCAAACAGCTTAATCTTGGTCTCCCTAGGTTTCAATTTCCTGTTTTAGAATATAGAGAATGAACAATCTGTCCAAACAACTTAATCATGGCAGATTTTAGATAGGTAGAGAATCAAAGGAGCCCAACTGCTTAATCTGGGCCCTTGGAAGAAATAAGGGTAGTTTGTAGATAGGAAGGCATAAAAAGAAAAATTGAAATGCTGGGTCTGCAAGTCTAAGTGCACCCAAACCAAAAGAAGAAAAAATGTTAGGTAAGTAGGCTGGGTAAGTAGTTTTGAGGTTGCAGAATCTTGATCTCTGATCAATTCTATGTTTTTAAAGTATCATCTCTACTCAGGTCACAGTCATCAGGTAGTTTCATGTGGAGGAGCTCAAGTCAGGCATAACTAACTTCCCTTTCTTCCTCTTCCCCAAATCATTGACTAATTTCCCCAAAAGAGGTCAAGATCTGTTTGATATCTCTTATTTTTATCATTTCCCATGTCATTAGCCTTGGTGAAGATCTGCTTCACTCAAGGAGGGTCCATATTTTCTCTACAGAGCTCTATCTCCCCTTTGAAGCCTAAGATCTCTGAAACTTAGTGCTTTCTTGTCATCTCCATATTAACTACTGACATTATTATTTAACTCCCTATATTTTCCCCATCCCCCTACTAAAACTATGTAAATAATCCCCTTATGTAAATATCCCTCCCCTTGGTTGAAATATAACCATAAGTATCCCTCTGGGAATTACTAAGTCACTTGGACTTTAGTAACAGCCCTCATCTCCGCATAATTTCCCTTCCCTAGTGTTTGGACCCCTTCCAAAACACAAAGAACCCCTTTCCAAATGCAAAACCCCCCCCCCCCACGCATTTTCTTTGGAATTTATTAATATTTGGTTAATAAATAAACCAGCGCGCCAAACACATTTAACCCATTTCCTAAAGTTCAAACCCACCGCGCCCTGAAAAATTAAATTGTTTAACGCGCGCGCTCTTTTATTAAACTTCGTGGATCTCCCTTTCCCGTCCACCGTCGGATCACCTCCCCCAAATCTGATGACCCTTATTCGTATCGGGCGCCCTATTGTAATGGTAAGTTACCACCCAATGTCCGACGGTTTTACCATTGTACACCGGGATAGGTGGCGGCCTCTCATTGCATCGGGCTGCCCCTGACAGAAACCACCTCCGTACCAAAGGCGGTTCAATGCACAGGCCAAAACCACCCTCCCCTCACGAAAAAGGACTACCGCGTCACCCTGCCACGTCGCCTCCACATCACCTCACACTGCATGCACCCGGTCCACGTCACCCTGCCACGTGTCACTACCACGTCACCCCACCGTACAGCCATGTCACCTTACTGACGTCAACATGCTGATGTCATATCCGTACTAGAGGACCCCACTGTTGATGTCAGCATGCTGACGTCATCTGCCGTACCGCTGATGTCATGCTAATGTCAGCAGCCAAAAACAGAAAATTTGCGCAAGTGCGAAAGTCGAGCTTCGGAGCTCTGGAATCAGAAACGGAGACAGTTTTCGATGCGCGATCATCGCTACGGGAAATGGGCCATATTGAGGAATCTTTAGGGAATCTTTTGATTCCTTGGCCCTTTTTGCACCGAAAAGGCCCGAGAAAGCCCGATTGTGCCAATTTTAACGTATTTGAAGACAAAGAGAGACCAGGAATAAAGATTAAAGAGTATCAGATCAAATATGCAGATAAAATTCCTGTCAAAGAGTATCAGGAAGCGGCGAAGACTATCAATGCAGTGGCAAAGTGTATTAGAGGAGATTTTCTCAGGGCTCGAGGCAAATCCAACATTAAAAGAAAAGCTCTGAAAGTCAAGAAGCAATTGAAGATGCATTGAAGACTCACCAGCACAAATGAATGCACATTAAACTCATAGGAGATCAGTGGACCAGAACTCAATGCACAGTTATGACAAAACCACTGCACCAAGTCACATAGGGCACCCCATCAACTCAACTTGATCCAGCTGCCTCTGGCGCAGCCCAAAGGACTTACTTGCATTTAATTCCAGCAACAATTAGGTCTTTAGAAAAAGCTTTTTCCTGCAGACCTGTTTAGGTCGGTTGTAATAAATGACTTTAGATATTTTGCTTATATATACCACCCTGAAAAATGGAGTAGGGGTTGGTTGGTCGATTAGTTGCTTGATCTTTGGTATTTTTGTATTTTCCTCGAGCAAAGACTCGCACTATAACTTTGATACTTTCTATAATCAAAGACTGCTGAAAGCATGGATTCGGAAACTGTCTGCTGTGTTTAATTGGTCGAGGAGTGACTGTGGAACTCCTATGCTTCTACATGGTTCAATAAGTGTTTCTTAACTCTGTTAGTTTTCATATTTGTTTTATCATCATTCCGCCATTTAAATTGCAAAAAAGAAGAATAGTTTAGGATTTGCTTAGCTGCACCTTAGGCTCAATTTCTGCAATTTTTTCATGTTTTCATCAGGAAAAGTTATGAACATGCATACTTAAATGATCTTGTTTATGTTGTTTCTTTCAATTATGAATGATAGTTTAGGAATTCTTAACTACTCCTAGACAACCATTCATTCACTTCTCCTCCCTGTCAGTTTTGATGAAAGATTCTTAATTGCCTTTCATCCCTGACCATCATTCCACCCTTTCAGCAAATTGATAATTGTCTCATGTGTGGCTATCCCGCTCCATAATCCTCTTATGACCAATAAAACGTAACAACAAGCCTTAATCCATGACTCCATGCCCAATGGTTTCAAACTAATCACACTTTACCTTGCCTCTCTTCTTGGAATTTTCTTCCATACAAGCATCCTCCACCCAAACAAAAAATCAAACCCCTGAATCCAACAACTAGCCTAAAATCATCATCAACAAAGCTAAATCATTAAGAGAGAGCCCTCTCTGATTGCAGGTGGGCTAGAACCTGCAATCCAAAGATTGGTTTGTGGTTACCTCAGCCGTATCCCTACAGGAGCCTAGGGACAACCTGAGTGATAACACACACATTGAAACATCAATCACACATATCAACACAGTATGTAATGGGAAAGCATACAGCTGAAAACCCCCAATTATCTATATATTATAATGATAGAGAACATGTAATAATACATAGTACAATACTCCTCACAAGTACTCTGTACTATCTCCACATGCTACACACAAACTAGATCCAGTATCTCTCTGGCATACTTAGCCTGAAAAACAAATAGTCCATCACTGCGTTGCCAAATTTCCAATCCTAGGAAATAATGAAGGAGGCCCAAGTCCTTCATCGCAAACTCTCTAGCAAGATCCTCCTTGCATGAAAGTATCAACAACTCATCTCTCGTCAAAATCAAATCATGTACATAAAGTACAATGATCAGCAACTTACCCTCCACCACAATCTGTTATAGGCTAGTATCCGCCTCACTCTTGGAGAATCCAAGTTCGATGAAATAATTGTTTATTCATGTGTACCAAGCACGAGGTGCTTGTTTCAACCCATACAACGCTCTCTTGAGCCTACACACATGCAACTCGCTGCTGAAGATCTCAAAACCTTCGGGCTACTCTATGTACACCTCCTCCTTAATGACTCCGTTGAGGAACGCAGTCTTCACATCCATCTGATGGATGTGCCACCCCATTTGCGTTGAGAAAGCAAAGAATCGTTCGTATGGAAGAATACCTTGCGACAGGTGCAAAGATCTCCTCATAATCGATCCCCTCTATCTGTGAGAAGCCTCATGCAACAAATCTTGCCTTGTACTTCTCCACATTCCCGTTAGCTGCCTGCTTCACTTTGTAGATCCATCTCGAACCCACCACTGGTTTCCCCTCCGGTCTTAGGACAATCTCCCATGCACTGTTTCTAATAATCGAATCATATTGTTCTACCATGGCATCTACCCATGCGGGGTCCTCCACAGCTTCCTCGAAAGAGGATGGCTCAGTCATGACACATTTTCTCACAAGAGCCATGTATCCAGTGTACCGATCAGGTGACTGTCTATGTCTGTATTTTGCTGTAGGTGGTCCTACAACCTTCTCTACATCTTGAGCCAGTCGTTCAGCTTCTATAGTGCATTTTCGCCCTCTGATGGTTGGCGCTGCATGAGTGGTCTCTTCCACTCCATGAACTTCATCTTGTGGCTAATCCACATCCTGAAGCTCATCTTTAGGAACTAATAGCTCCTCATCTGCATGCAATTGTGGCTCCCTCTCAAGCAAACACTTCATGGCTTTCTCCTCCTGAAATTTGATATTTTGTCGCACAACAGTCTTGCGACTGTCTGACAAATACACATGATAGTTGTGGGGCATATTAGTGTACCCCACAAATATCCCAACCTCTGCGGTCAGATCCATCTTCTTCTTAGCATCCTTCGTCACATGCATGTAAACAGGAGAATCAAAAATCCTCAAATGAGAAATATCAGGCCTCTTACCAGAATAAGCCTCCTTGGGTGTACTCATGCCAAGTATCTTATGAGGACAACGGTTTTGCACATATACTGCAGTATTGCATGCCTCCGCCCACAAGTGAAGGGGTAGGCCCTGATCATGCAACATCGCCCATGCAGCACCCAAGATCGTTTTGTTCTTCTGCTCAGCAACCCCATTATGTTGTGGGTTATGGGGAGCTAGGAGTTCTCTTCGAATCCCTTCTGCGTTACAGAAGTCCTTGAACTCGCCAGAGATGAATTCACCACCATTGTCGCTCCTAAGAGCCTTCACCTTCTTCCCTGATTCCTTCTCGACCAATGCTTTGAAATCACAGAACTTTGAGTATGTCTTGCTCTTCTTCTGCATGAAGAAGATCCAACACTTTCGATAGAAATCATCAACAAAGATCACATAGTACTTGTACTTTGCTATCGAAGCTACTGAGAAAGGTCCACACACGTCTGTGTGAATTCTATCAAGGATCATCATGGTGTGACTATCCTTTTCGTGAAAGGTGGCTTTCACAAATTTTCCCAAAGTACACCCCTTGCACTGATCTGATTGTGCAAGAGTGCCTTTAGGAAGTCCGATAGAAATCTGTTGCAGTATCTTCAAAGCTCCATGGTGAAGGTGGCCCAATATCCAGTGCCATAGCTCGCCATCATCCCGGCTCACCATTCCTTCTACCTTGCATGCCATTGTTGCGCAACCATCTACATGCAATTGATAAAGGTTCTTGACTTGAAACCCTATCTTCCGGGTTTCTCTAGTTGTCTTACTGCGCAGGAAAGCCTTTCCCTCGCTGAAGACAACATCATATCCATTGTCTTCTAACATCGCCACAGAGATAAGATTCTTCTTCAATCCTGGAACATGCATCACTTCCTTCAATACGAAGGTTTTACCAGACTCCCTCTCAAAGGAAATGGTATTGATACTAGTCGCACTGTATCTACCATCATCATCTGTCTCGATGTGCACTCCAAGATCTTTCCCATCTAGATCAGAAAACAAATCTCAATCTCCTGTCATGTGAAAAGACGCACCACTGTCCAAGAACCATACCGATCCCATCACACTTGATACCAAGCATGCGATCAGCGAAAAATCCAGCTCAAACTGTGAGGCTAAGGCCTCTCCTGTTGTAGATCCAGCAACTCGCTTATTTTTCTTCTTCCGCGGACAATTTGTGGCATAATGTCCGTGTTGGTGACAGTGAAAGCACTTCACCTTGGACATGTCCTGCTTCTTGCCTTTTGCATTGGAATGAGAAGCTTTCTTGTTCTTACCCTTATTTGCTTTGGCAGCCAAAGCGCAATTTTCTTTAGCAGATGCCTTTGATGAAGATTCGTCCCTGGTACTCTGCCTGATCTCCTCTTACACAAGATCAGACCAAAGTCTCTTTCTCCCGACCATTGACAGAGTCCTGATAGGAATGCCAACTCTTCGGAAGACCAAGGAGAGCTAAACTCACCAAGTCCTCATCATCGACAGTCGCCCCCACACTTCCCAGCTCATCCCGGCATTGGGTGAACTTCGTGAGATACTTGGGCATATTGTCTCCTTTCTCACACTTAATGTTTTTGAGTTTATCCTTGAGTGACAACTTCCTCTGGTCGCTCTTGCTTTGGAATAAATCTGTCAACGCTTTCCACATCAAGTATGGAGAAGAATTTCCATGCAGGCTAGATACAATGTGATCCTTCACGCCCTCCAACAGAATCCTTCAACACTTTGCTATCTTCTTTTGCCAAGCCTCAACTTGAGCAGCATCAGTAAGCTTTAGGACTTCAGCATCTATGAACTCCTTCAACCCATTGTCATCTAACACCGCCTCCATCCTGTCTTTCCATGAAATATAATTCAAGCTGCCTTTAAGGGCATACTCCAATCGCAATCCATTGAAAGACATTTCAACTTCAACACCAAGAGAACACTGCTGCAAATTCAAATTCCACTAGCTCAAAACTCAACCGCTTCTGATCTAAAATTCATGAGAACAAAGTATTTCTCGTACAAAGATTGACTGTGTGGACATTTACCGAATATCTCACCTTCCAAAAGAATGATGAATCTAGAGGCTACTTGGCCTGATTACATACTATGCCTGAAGAAATAAAATGTAATCACTTTCTGAATAATAGATCTGATGATCAACTTTGCTCTGATACCATGTAGAAATTTGAATAATATAACACTTATTCACAGATATTATCCTGATTATACACTATTCGTGGAATGCATGCATAATACATAGCCTCCTCTACCATTGATCATCAATTTGCAGAATTAAAAAAACAATCGCATGTGCACATTGAAACATCAATCGCACATATCAACACAGTATGTAATGGGGAAAGCATACAGCTGAAAACCCCCAAGTATCTATATATTATAATGATAGAGAACATGTAACAATACATAGTACAATACTCCTCACAAGTACTCAGTAGTATCTCCACATGGTACACACAAACTAGCGCAGATCTGAAGAAGTCACGGATTCAAATCTCCTCCACTATTTGCCCTGCCTCTACTGCACAATCCAAGTTGAGAATAAATGAGATCCAAGTTCGAATTCCCTTGGCTTTTACTACGCAATCCTCATTATCAATCTCAATCAATGATTTGTGCAAATATCATGCACAGCTACAGTCACAACTGATAGTAGTCTCACCCTTTCACCCACCTCTAACACTTGTCTCCACTGAACTGTCCATGCACTGAGTTAACTGATTTATTATTTAGTTGATTTATGAGTTAATAATTAGTGAATTAATTAATAATTAATTCACACCACTCATCACTAGTGTATTTGTTAGTTAGACTAAATACAACTAGTTCAACTAAATCAAACTGAACAAAACTCCATCAACTCCTCAATCACTTGAGTTCTAACTGAAGTCCATCATGCAATAGCTCAACTAACCCATAGGAAAAGCGTATTTCCTTCTGGCAGTTGCATGTACCACATCCATAGCTTGAACTGAAGTGCTGCAAGAGGATAAGATAATGGTTATAGTCCAAATATTATTAAGAGCTAATAATATTCAACTATTCTATTTTTTTGACTGGTAGTCTAAAAATAGACTCCACCCATATGTCTAAAAATAGAGGTCCATCTATTTTTACCAACATAACCAATCATCCATAAATAGCATCCTGCAACTCTTAGACCATGATCCATATGTCTAAAAATAGACATAGTCTAAAAATAAACTTTGCGCCAAAAATAGCCTGCGGGCCCACTTAGTGAAGGCGACTTCTTTTCACTAAGCTCCATCATCTTGTTGTATTTTCAACAAAAAGCACCATTGAGCCTTTTAAGAAATTCATATTATGTATCATGAGCTACGAATCAAACTAATACTTGGAAGTACTCTATGAGTGCACGATCATGCCTTTTCAGTTCACTAATGCTCCTCAAATGTTTATGAACATTTTTTTTACCACATCTTAGAAAAGTTATGTTCTAGAAATTTTTGGTAAACAAGAAGCAGATTGTTTGTGTCATATTGTTTCAAAGGAAGGAGTTAGCCCTAAAATCATCCAATATCTTACAAAATGACCTATTCCAAATAACATAAAGAGTCTTAGAGGATTTTTTTGACATACATTATATTATTTGGAATTTGTTAAGAATAATGCATGTGTTGCAAGCCCAATGACATCTCTATTGATGCCACATTGACATTATTCCTTTTAAAAGATGTCATGTTGACATTAGTATTAGAAATACTTAATTTTGATAAAAAATGCATAATGGAATTTGATGCAATGGAAAAAGGAATTGAGTAAGTATTATTGAAACAAGAAGGTATACTAGAGCCTTTTGAAATCAAATAATTCGAAGGAAAGGACTTGGACCCCTAGGATCTGTTTTGAGTCTATGGAAGTGAAAATTTTTCAAATCTTTCTCACTTGCACATTTTTTTCTTTGATAGACGTGTAGCGCATGTCTATTTATGAAAAACCACGCAATATATAGAAAACAAAGAAAAGCCTTGTATTTTTCAGTTTTCTTGGGTGATTGGCAACCTTAAGTGAATTGCCTTCACCTCTGCATTATGTGTTTTCTGTTTAGTACCCTTGATTGCTTGAATGAACTTGTTGTAGCAGCTACAAACACCCTCCAAATTTTTCCTTAGCTTCATTTTGGAGCCTTCCTACCAACCATCCTTAGCAGCGTGTCTTGCGCTATCAAGTGCATAGACTTCAGCTGAGTTTCAGTGGCCTGCTAGCTTGTGCATTTCAACTTGTTTGTCTCCCACCCACAGGCTATCATTCTGGACATAGAAAATTTTTTGGTTGAGATGCTCCCCCTGAAAATTGTGCAAATATCGAGGGGAACCATCCTTCCTTCCAGAAATTGCGCAATCCTATTGGGTTGCCAACAGAGCTCCAAAATTGCACAATCCAACCAAGCAGCCTTCCCCCAAGAAATTATATAATCTATCCAAACATTGGGCTTCATATTAGAAATTTCACAATTCTGGGAGGCAGTGACTTGCTAGCCCCAGAAATTGTGCAATTCCTCAGGGACAGCGAGCCTTGCTCAACCCATAAACTAGGCAAATTTCATCCCCAGTCTTGCAAGCTGCACGCAGGTTTTTGCATGGTCTCTCAGGTTGACCGGTCCTCTCCAGGGTGGAGCAAGCCTAGGGATGAAACATAAAACATACGATGGTGGAGGCCACGTAGCCTTAGTTAGGCATGCTGTCAGTTTTGTAGGCTCATGCAAAAGATATGAAATATTTGAAGATTACATGACTTGCACACTGCTCGCCTACACACTTCAAGGGAACCCAATGCATTGGTGTGCCACACTTGTTGAAAAATCTATTCATTCTCTTTCTCATCTGGTCATAGAGATAGACCATGCTTTCAATCACTTTGACCATAAAGCACTCAACAAAGAAATTCTGAAATTACGAAAAGCACCTGATGAATCCATTGAAGAGTTTCACACATGCTTTTGTAATGTTGCGTACCGATTTTCCAAAGATGAAATTGATTGGGAATTTCTTGATGGAAGATTTGAGTATCTTCTTTACATATATGAAAATATGAAATTCTTAAATCACTTGAATCCTGCTTAGGATACTTCGGTGATAGAGCTGCATAATCATAGGCAATCATAATTGTTGTCACAAGTGATTGTCCACATTCACCTCATCGAACAACTCCACCATTGTAGAGTGATGTGGGAGAACATGCATGCACATCTATTGAACTATCACATCCTCTCACCCCACTTGCTCTTGATATCTGCACAGATTTGGCTTGCAAGCCTGCTGGTTGTCATGTGGATTCGTTCCCTCAGCCTCTGTCCTCACATTGCATTGATCCTCCCTATTACATTGCCTTGTGTTCTTCCATTCCAGACTCCACACGTGTTTTGAAAGAGGATCAAGTTGTTGACAAAGTTGGTGTTGTGCAGCCAATCTTCACTATCATTCATGATGAGTGTGGGAATCCAAAGATGAACCTGCGGTGAAGGATGACTCCCTTCCACCTGAAACTCACCCGCTCTATCTTGACATCACTTATGATTCTCCCACTATTGATTTTCCCTGTGAAACTCATTTCCGGATGTTTCTACTTCCAATCATTCACAGCACACATCGGATGCTAGTATGTCATTACATTGTGGAGAGGACACATCTTCCTCTAAAAATCCGTCCAATCTATCATCTATCATTTCTGAAAACACAGAGGGTTAACATCCTTGCTTATCATCTACCCCTCTACATGATTCATCAAATCATGAGGATGCCAATAAACATATCAAATTTTTTGATCGTGGTTGTCATGACCTTTGTAATTCTTCATTTGATCACGATGTTGATTCACTCATTGTTAATATGTGTAGGCCACTGGCCTCCGATGTTCTTCCTATCAATGAAGTCAAAACCCTGCAGGCTGTCGAGGCACTTCAGCCCGAGATGATGGTTATGTTAGGCCCTCGTTGTCCTGAGGTTGGTTTCACTTCCCATTAGGAAATTATTGAAACACGCAAATCTCCTCATCACTCTCTGCTTCACATTGAATATCAACCAAACACCTAAATTTCGCTTCCTCCACTCGTATCACATGATCCCATCGCTTTTGCATTGGAGGAATCTTAAATAGAAAGAAGACTTGCGCGACCTAAGTGGTCTACATTTCTCACATTTTCTTTCATTTCATAGTCAAGAGAATGTGTATGCTTAACATCTACACACAATTTAGCACAACACCATGGCAAGTCCACAAATTGCATGTCATGTATTTTCACTCATTTATTTTTTATGGATGAATTTAAACTCGGAGTGTGTTTGTCTTCATCATTATATCATTAATGTTTGTTGGTTTGTGTAACACATGTTATTCAAGAACCATGCATTCACCAATATGGGTCGACCAATGTGCCAGTGGCTGCATTGGAAGTATCACTTCACGCGAACAGACCCATGCACTATTAGCTTAGGAGTAGGAGTAGTGTTTGCTTCTTGTTGATTTTCTTGCATGCATATTTGCTTTCTTATTTTTTTTTTCTGCTTGCTCGCTTGTTTTCTTACTCCCTTTTCTTTTGTGTTGCTTATGATCTTTGCTCTTTTGTTGTTTGTTGCTTGTTTACATTCATAGGTTAGTTTCGCATGAACCATGTGCAACTCTTGAAACAAGCTCGGTGAAGTACAAGAGGACTTGTGCAGTTACCAATAATTGGTTATCTATCGTCATGTCACTGTATGAAGAAATTTTTGTCTTTAGTCCATGACACACCAATGGAAATACATTCTGTTCGAAGTGAACCTTGATGAAAACACAACACTTGCGCTCTAACTAGTATCACCTACTCTAGTCAGTTGTTTTTGGGTTAACCCTTGGTAGCTTAGTCAAGTAGAGTAAGGTGAGGGGGAAAACCTTAACAATTATGTCAGAGGTATATACAAAATACTTCTCTGAATGAACAACCTCTTATGCTCTCAATAAGTCGGGATCCCTCTTCCACCTCTGAAATCAATAAGTGCTATGCACAGTTGTTGAAAAAATGAAAATATGAAAATATGAAAAATTTTGAAAAAATGAAAAAGGTGAGAGAAGAGAAATTCTTCCTTCGTAGAGAGGTGATGCAAGTAAATCCACCAGGGTACTGACCAAGCTCACTGGCAGCAGAGCGATTCGTGTTCCTTTGTGACTCCACCAGAGTACTGTCCAAGCCTACTGGTAGTGAAGCAACACTAGAGATGAAACTTAAACTCTGACTATCATATTGCTTGTGTAAAAATATACCCCTCATCCCCAATCAAAACAACTATGTTGAATACGATTGGAATGTATTTTGACTGACAAAGAGCATGGCAGGTGCTACATATTTCAATCATGCTAATGTGTGAATCAAGATGATCTGAGAATCGAGCAATACTTCCGGAGGATTTAGACTTTATTTTCATAAAACAAGGTCCATTCAAAGAGCTGGAGTTCTACCATTGTGTCGCCAAGTGTTGTAGTGGCTACAACCACCCTCCAAATTTTTCCTTAGCTTTGTTTTGGAGCCTCCCTACCAACCATCCTTAACAGTGTCTCTTGTACTGTCAATTACATAGCCTTCAACTGATTTTCAGTGGCCTGCCAGCCTGTAGATGTCAAATTGTTTGTCTCCCACCCACAAGATGTCATTATGGACTTAGATAATTTTTTGGCTGAGATGCTCCCCCTAAAAATTAAGTAAATCTAGAGGGGAACCATCCTTCCCTCCAGAAATTGTGCAATCTTGCTAGGCTGCCTATTGGGCTAGAGAATTGTGCAATCTAACCAAACATCCTTCCCTCCAGAAATTGTGCATTCTAGCCCAACATTGGGCTTCAGCTCAAAAATTGCGTAACTATGGGAGGAAGTGACCTGTTGGCCCCAGAAATTGCGCAATGCTTGAGGGATAGACAACCTTTCTCATCCTAGAATCTATACAAATTTCATCTCCAGACTTATAGGTTGTTTCATGTGATGTAAAGTTGAACAGTACCCTCCTGAACTGAGCAAGCATGATTTTTGTGCATGGCTTGTTTTCTCCGAAAAAGAAAAAGGCAAAGCATCCCTAGATTTTAGGGATCTATTTTTAGCAGCTGGAGGTTACATGCAAAGGTGGTTTTAGAAATCTTCGACCAAATGTCATTTTTTCCTAGATTTTTGGCATGCACATCATAACCTTGATCTTATCGAAACTCATTTATTCGACGCTACATAGTTAATTTCTCACATCAATCTTGGAGCTCTGACATCCCACATCACATGTAGGAGTCTTCAGCACATTCGGCTCAGCTTTTTTTGGGTATGTCTACCTTTCATGTTGTTTGTTGCTTTTATGTCGCTTTCTGTATTTCACTTTGTGTAAGTGTTCTTTGCTTGGTTTCAATGAACACTTGTTTTCATTTTGATGTATGTTAGCTTGTAGAAGCATTGTTTCAGTTTTTCATTGCATCTCACTGTTGTCGCATGCATAACATTGTTTCTGCACTAACGGTCACCGTTGCGGAAACTCGCTTCACGCACATGCTTGTTTTCCCATTTTATGAATCTTTCACTCACTGTTTGCATGCATGATCATTCACTCCTGTTCGCATTTAGCTTCGCCATGCATTCCCATTTTTCATGTTTTAAGTTGCCATCAGCAGGTCTGGGCTACCTTGGCCTATACCTTGCCTTTCGCGACTAGCAATGCACATTTATGAAAGTGAAGGATTTGCCTCCCTCCTAGAAAATCAAAATTGACCAACACTGATCCCTAGGCTTGCTCTGCACGATTTTGGTAGGAAGTGTCGAGCTAGCCCCAGAACCTGTGTAATGCAGTTTGCTGGGTTTGCATGCCCTTGCTGACTGAAACTACGCATTGCATAGTTTCAGTCCTCAGTAAGCTAGGATGGACTGTGCATTACGTAGTTCCAATAGTCAGTCAGCCTTCTGACAGTCCAGATTGTGCCTTGCACATTTTTTGCTGTTAGTCTCCTAGCCTCTCAGTGGAAATGCATAATCCTTACAATCAGTCACACAAGTATGTTGCAAGTCAGTCCTCAAGTTTGTTTTGGTTTTCAACTGAAAGAGCACAATTGGAGATACAATTGAGCAAGTGTTTATGAGTTTTCCTATCTATGAAGAAACCAGTTTGTTCATAGATGAGGGTATCAAGATGAAATGGCAGCGACATCGCAGAGAGCAATGCAATTAGCAGCAATAGGGGGTAGCATACCTACGCATGACCAAGGCAGGAGGAAGGTTATGGACAACACAGAGGGAGAGTAAAGTTGCAAGTTCAAAGCAGACCCACTTGTGATGAAATAATCTTTAGATATTGAAGCCAAGAGGTGACAACGTGATAAGAGAATCACGCAAAGGCAAGGAGGAAATAGAGGATGGAGGAAACAGAGGAGGAATTGCAGGAGTTGAGGTCGAAACTCAGGGAAGAATAGGAGTTTTGTAGTGGAGAGAAGGAAGTGCAACAGGGATAGGTACATCAAGAGGCACAACATGCACAAACTAATGAAACTGTGCCCATATAGGTTATAGACCCATCCCAGCAGCTGGCACAGAGCAGATAGGGTGAGCAGTGCTTTTGGTCGCATGAAAGGGTGTTCATGAGCACGGATGTCATTGTGCACATGCATGTGATCCCATCTATTGGCACACTCACCGAGGCAAGGACAATGAACCAACTCTGACTGGAGCTGGACATTTACTTCAAAAATTTGATGCACATAGCCACCAACGCACACTTGGACAGAGGTGCCAAAATAGTGTACCTGAATGCAACAGAGGCAAGAGTTCTCTTTCAGAAGGATGTCTCCTAAGACTACACGGACACCATCATGGACTACCAAGCTTGGCATAAATTCACCACTGTCAATCATCAGGAGGATGTTGAAGAGTTGGTCTTCCCACAACTGTTCGAGTTCTAGTGATGTCTTGCACGGCTTACTCAAGCATATTTTGTCTCACATGGGTACGTGTAGATTGTAATTTAACATGTTGTAAAAGTGAAAGACCAAGTGTTGATAGTCAAATGTAACAGTCATGTAGTAGTTGAAGAGTGATGAGGGTGGGTGAAGAGTCACAAAGAGGAATGTAAAAGGTCACCCCACATTTTTCTATTTATAGAACCTCATAACTCATTGTACAGGATTTTCTGAGATGATCTGAAATGGGGGTTTAGCTAATCTTGTTATGCTTACAAGAACCTCCCACTCCAAAACTTAAACAAAATTCAGGATCTAGCTTATGTTGTCAATTTGCAGAATTAAGAACTTGAGATAGGTGTATGTCTTTGTTTTCCTTTAACTGATTAAGTGCTTTAAGTTCATTTTCTTAAATTGATATTAAACACATAACAGTAAAGAATGCAACAAATAATCAACCACATAACAACAAAATTAATTAGGAGTTCACCCAACTCTCATGGGCTACGTCTTCGTGAGCTCTTGTCAATTTGACTTGGCTCTTTGAAATTATGGCTTCAATTCTTTTACAAGTTCCACACTCAACTCCAATGGTTATTGACTTAACCAATTGGCTTATAATACTATCTTTATCCCTTGGACTTGATTCCTTCAATCAATGCTCCTAAACTATCTTGAACTTCTTGATGACATTGACTCCTTCATAATTCTGCAACTCAAATGTTGAACTAACATTGAAACTAACAGAACGATCAAATTCAGATCAGTGAGATGGTGTGAAATGCATATAATGATGTTTTCTGAGCAGGTGACCTCTACACCTGCCAAGAATCAACCACTCCGTTTTCTCTCCTAAATTCACCTCCAGATTTAGCAGTTTCACCAAAGTTAGCAGAGTGCTAACTAATTGTAGCCGAGCTCTAAAAATACCCTGCAATAAAATATGGTTGTCATGCTCTGTCAACAAGCCCTCGATGTGATGGCATATTGGCGAAAACATAGCTTATAATGGGGGACGAGGTTAAGAGGTTGAACCTATCCCCCTCCAAACCTGACGCATTCCATTGAAACGATTTTTTTTTATAGTATGGTGCATTAATCCACAAGTGTACGTGGCCCATATGTGGCCCATTACACAACCATTGACTTTCACATGGCCTTTCTTAGCAATAACCTGTGGCAGGGTTAATACATATGTGTATTTGATAGTCCTCCAAAAATGTGGAGTTTAAACACTGAGTTTTGGTTGTATGGATAACTCCACTCGCGCGAAGGTTATCAACTAGTTGTTATACTTAGAGTGATATGGCGGAGTCGTTGTTAGCCATAGCACTAAATTTATCCATTGCATACTCCATTCGATGGAGTGGTTTTAATATAATGGATATGCTGCTATATTTGGCGATGGAAGCTTACGTGGAGTGGATAGCACTCGATTGGAGCCTTCGTGATCTCCCTTGCATGGCGTGGCGCGGACTAGCATGGAGACTTGTTAACGATGGCCTTATCTCCGTGGCGCTGAGTTAAGGTGTTGACTTGGTGTGTGGCACTGGCAATCCATAATAGATCCCCTACATTGTGCCAGAACCTTCACGCTGGATGGATGTTTGAATGGTGTGTTGACTGCATATCGTGGTAAGATCCCATTCCATGCGGCATGGTATATTATATGCGTGGAGGAGTGGTTTAATGAAGGATCAATGCACCTTCCATACGTTCTTTAAAAATTTCTTCCTTTTCCAAGGACATTGGGAAAATTTCTTTTTACATTTTCTCTTTCAACCAGAGTTCGTTTTAGCCCATTCAAATCGCTGGAATTTTTTTATTCTATTTTTAACATTTCTTGTTTCTATTTTCAACATTGATTTCATAATGTAGGGTCAATTTAATATGACATGTGGTAGAGCTCGATTGGAGGAGTTGATGTTAGTAGTTAACGTCAACATGGTGATGTGGTGCCACTAGGTATTGCACATGGTTGGGTCACATGTGGTAAAGGACTAATCACCCTAGGTTACCTTGGTTAAAAATTGGTTGAGCCCTAGGCCCTATGGTCAAAACTCCTAGCCCTCGGATCCACATAGAAAACTATAATTACATGTGATCGAGTATCATTCTATCATCAACAAATTTCTGGTGAATTAATATAATGGATGGTGAGCTTCGTGTTTATGGTTTATTGGTGTGAATGGGTGATAGGTCATTGATATTAAGAGTTTGAGTCGAGGGATTTTCCATTATTGATTGGTTGAGTCTAGATGGGTGTTGTTCTTTGATTACATTACTTACCTAAACATTGAGGGGCATTTCTATTGTAAACAATCCAAAGAGAAAAGGGCCATGTTCTTTGTTGAAGCCCAAAGGGGCTATGTTCTTTGTTCATAGTATTCATTCAAACATGGGAAAGATGTATTCTCTTTTCATAGTATTCATTTGAGATCGAAGGGGCCACAGTCTCTAGTCATAGTATTTGTTTGAATCTAGAAAGGGTGTTTTTCTCTAGTCAATTTATTCATTTCAACCCGAAGGGGTTACGTTCTCTAGTTCTCATTATTGAGGTTGGTGCCTCAATTAGTTAGATCCTAGAGTAGGTCGAAGCTTACTTATCATTGAGGTTGGTGCCACAATTAGGTTGTAGCCTACAGTGAGTTATATCTTGCAAACTTTCAAGGCTGATGCATTAATCACGTTGTAACCTACTATAAGTAGTAGCTTTCATATTTTGGGTGTTGTTGCATCCAGCTAGACAAAGCCCAAAAATATATGCAATTATTTGTAACATAATAAGAAGAATAATTTGTGGTTTTATCCCATATGGTTTTCCATGTAAACTTTTGTGTATGTTTGTGTTGATGTGATGGATCATTGATATGTTTATGATGTAATATTGATCTGATGATGAAACTCTTTACTTAGCAATATGTTCAAATGTTTATGTAATAGTTTCATATAATTGATTATTAAAGAAATGTTATGAAACTATAAATTTGTTGCAACACTAATTCCACCCACCTTCTCAATGTGATCTTTGGTCCAACAAATGGAAAAGGGTTTCTCCCCTGAACTAAAGCATCTCTTTAATTCATTATTCTCATGTAGCTTACTCTCTAAATATTCCATCTTCTTGATGTGATATGGATTACTATAATCTCTGACATTTCCTCATATTTTCGTTTTATCATTGAGATGAAAGAGGTATGATTCCAAAATTTC
Organism: Pinus taeda; assembly: GCA_000404065.3. Lineage (NCBI taxonomy): Eukaryota > Viridiplantae > Streptophyta > Pinopsida > Pinales > Pinaceae > Pinus > Pinus taeda. The sequence continues at coordinate 35,306 of APFE030686800.1, read as the reverse complement.
ATCTTAGGAAGGGGTTTGGTATGTTGAGATTCATAATTATACTTAAAGAGGGTAGGGTGAGTGGATTGAATCAGTATAATGACAATTACTTAAATCCACTCAAGAACTAATCTCATAAATTGAATAGGTAACACAAGCTATACATGGAAACCATTATGGGAGAAAACCACATAAAAACTTTATATGAAATATCTTAGAGTCACCAACTTAATATTACATCAATATCTTCTACTACTTTGTAGCCACCAACATATATGATACACTAATCCCCTCTATTGATTTATGTACACCATCCTACAAGAGACTAATATCCCTTGTTTCTTTCTAGGCACCAACCTATAGCAGAAACCAATCACCTCTACTAAATTTTAGGAACCAACCTACATGAGACACCAATCCCATCTACTGTAAATATCTATAGGAACGAATGTAATTTCTTGTTGATTCACAATGTTTTCTAGTTTATTCTTCTTTCACCAAGTTTGCTTGTTGCTTTTATCTTCACCATGTATATTAGTTGCTTCTACCTTCACCAGGTATACTTGTTTCTTCTTATTTCACCAAGCCTAATTCTACCAAAAATTGTTTCTTTTTGTGTCTTATCAGGAACAAATTTACACATGCCACATATCCAATTTTGCAAACTTGGTTATGAAATTTTTACCATGAGTAAATAGATATATCTTCTTTCCTCTAATAATATCTCTGATATTATAGTGAACTAAGGTTTGTAATTTGAACCACATGTACATGATAATATTATATCTATATCCTCCATGTTTCATAGTTTGAAATATCCCAGAACAAAATTTGTAGTGAAGATTCCAAACTCACATATTTGAAGAAGATTTCAGGAACATTTAGGAAGCCTAACTACCTTTGACCATGTATTTATAACTTTACTGAATCAATGTTTAAAATCCTAGATGTCTCATTCACTCCATAAATCACAACTTTTCTTCCACCTTTAGACTCCAAGAATCACCCCGAGAGTTATTCCTCGGCTCTTGCAACCTCATATCTATTATTTGATGAGTTCATATTAAAATGCATCGATATTCCCTTTAACCATAGTGTTTCATTAGGGGAATTTTGAGGTCCAAAATGGGCCTACTAAGAAAAATGTACAACCAAAATAAAATTTATATGAACCAATAGGATTCAAGATGATGATGTCAACCGTGGGGGATGATTCACAATTTTTGGAGTAAAAAAGTAAAAAGATTAAAAACTAATAAAATAATGAAACTATTTTTTCAACTAGTACTTTCAACATATCCCCCTAAGGTTTTACTAAAATTTCGAGCGAGAGTACTCATTGGATGTAAAATTTAATCCCTCATCCAACATTGGTACTTCTTGGATGAGGAATAAAATTCTACATCTAATGAGTGTTTATGCTTGAAATTTGAGTAAACCCATAAGGAGATAAGATGAAATATGAGTTGAAAAAATAGTTCTTTCTTTTTTCCCTCTAAAATTTGATGATGTAATTTAATCTTATTTTATTATTTACACTATTATTTTCTAATTTCCTTAATCGGCCAATTTTAGACCTCAAAATTTCCATAATAATATGTTCACTTAAGCTAATGGCTTGCAAAATTAGTTGGGTTGACCTGCTTGTACTTTGGTTGGGTTACCTTGCCAAATAATTTTGTATCTCCTTATTCTTATGGAATTATAAGGAGTGTCATATACCACTAGAAAGTTCTCAAAATAGTACTTCCAATAATATACATGTGATCACATTTGAGCGAGATAATTGGAGGAAAATTTCCTTCAAATATTGGGTAACCAAATGGGGCTTGCTTGTATTATTGTTATGTCATCTTGACAAAATATCTCATAACTCCTCATTCTTACAGATATAGAGGGAGTACCATATACACTTGGAAAGGTATCAGAATAACCTTTCTAACCATATATACTATGGTCCCATTTGAGCTATTTATTGGAACTAAAATTCCTTTAAAGATAGGGAATCCAATTAGGGCATCAAAAGTCGAGATAAAATATTTCCAACAATGTTCATTTTCTAATATTTATATTAGGCATAAGTAGTCTCTCCCTATCTTTGAATCAATTCCAAAAAATTTCCACATGGGCAAGACAATGCTAACAACATATACAAAACATTTCCATTAATATATTATGCATTACAACAAATGAAACAGTTTAGATGTAAAACACATGTTAAAGCGAGGGCCGGACAACCAGATTTGCACAATTTTCGAGAGAAGCGTGCTAGGCTACAGGAAGGCTCAACAAGTAGAAATTGGGCAGTTTTTGGGAGGAACTGCCCAAGATACTGCAGCCAAAACTACGCAATTCCCATAGGGAACTGGCAGTTAGCTGCTAGGGTCATTAGCAGCCAAAATTGTGCAATTTCGAGAGGGAACTGGTAGTTGGCTACTGGAGTCACCAGCAACCAAAACTATGCAATTCCTAGAGGGAACTGGCAGTTAACTGCTCAGTCATTGGCAGCGGAAATTGCGCAATGCCTGGAGGGAATAAACAGTTGGTTTCTCAGTCACTGGAAGCAGAAATTGCGCAATTCTTGGAGGGAACTGGAAATCTACTACTAGGAGCTATAGGCAGGGAAATTGCACTAAAGTTAGGAATCTGACCTGTTGATCATCTCTTCGCAATGTTTGAGCTGAGTGGATTCCTGGACAACAGAAATCCTGCTCATGAAAACTGCACAATTTCTTGGATGAGCAGTCGGTCAACTATCCAGATGACTGACTGGGAAAACTGTTCAATTTTCTGAAGGATATAGGGATGTGCACTTGGTGTCTGTCTCGCTTTTCTGCACAATTTCCTCAATCATTTGAACGAGTGAGGTCAGTGGCCTCTATGTAATTTTTGAAGGGATCAGTCTCGGGGTGACTGTCGGGTCCGACTGTCCGAATGGTCAACATGGAAGTTGATTAAACTGCTTGCGACCAATGCAGCTTGAAAAGACTAGCTCAGTGCTTCTGCGTTGTTTTGGTTTACAGACGATCGAGACGATGGTTGGGTGATGGTCTAGCTGTCAGAGGGGAGTCTGCTCGTCACGACTTCAGAAAAATGACTAAGTGTGTGAACGATCGAAAGATGCATATGTGATCATGCAAACACACACTCACATGACTCAATGACGAAGCGACTCAAATCATCCAGACACACATGGTCAACATGACTGACCGACAGTGCAAGTGACAAGAGCGACACTCGTGATTGATTGTTCATTAATCGAGATGACACTTGTGTGATAGTGAACGTGACTCTCTGTGTGAGTGTGACAGATACTTTCATAGTGAACACAACAAGCACATACAAAGTGAAGAATTCGATCATAACTAGAACATGGTCGCAAGCATGACTTAGACACCAGCATCTAGAAACTTGAATGAAATGAACAAGCAAGGAGGATGTGAGGACTCACACGAGCTCACAGAGCGAACCTGTGTATGTGCAGTCATCAAGTGAAATTCTCAAGCGAGGCTCTGAAAATGGTGCATGCCAAAATTTTGGAGGGTGGTTGTAACCGTTACAATAGGATCACAAAGGGTGTTTGAGAGACCTCCTTTTCTGGTGTAGGAGTGGAACCAGAATCCGCAGGTAGAGGAGAGGTGGACTCACTACGAACAACCTTTAATTCATGAAATACCTACAGTGTATCATGAAAATCTTCGAGATGGGGAAAAATATGAGAATAATGGCCATAATTATCATACAAATCACAAGGGTGATTCATGTGTAATGATTTGTTCTTATTAACTGACCTAGGTAAGGTGACATTCTTGACGTGAGGGAGTTGAGGACAATTATTTGTGGCATGACCAAAAGAATCACACAAAGCGCATGGAGGAATAGGATTTGGCTGCTTAGGAGGAGTAAGAGTTTTTGGGGGTTCCTTTTATTTGGTTCCCTTTTTCTGGGATTTCCCCCCCTCAACAGATTCTTTCACAACAGGAGTATATTCCTATTGAGGTTGCTATGGAATTGAAGCAAAGGAACAAAAGGTTGAACCAGTGTTAAAGCGGTGTAAGGTTTGAGTCAATTGGGGGGAATGTTTGTGGGTGGATCAATGTACCAGACTGGGATTCCCAAGATAATGTTAAGAAAACTCAACATGGCCATGATAGGCATAGAATAAACTATAGAGGGTGGAAATAAGAACATTATCTGACTAGAAGGATAATGGCCCGAAGGAAGTGATCCAAGATGGTTAAGGCCTGGGGAAACAGTTTTGTGTGGAAAAGGAATAGGAGAGACACCAGCAGAAGGAAATGATCCTTTTGAAGTAGTACCTAAAGGTTGGGTTGAGTTAGGAACAACAGGTTGTGGTGGTGTGAGCTACTGTGTAAGCATACCAAACCATTTGTGGGTGGCCCATGAGGCTTGGAGAACTCGAACACTAGATGAGCTAGGCTCAAGAGTAGGTGGTGGACCATAATAAGCACTAAGAAAAGTGGAATATTTGTAGACTCTAGCATGGACATTTGTGAGGGACTAGACAATATTATTGTTAGTCATAGAAGAGATGTCAGACTGAGGTGAAGTCTGGGCTTTGGGATCATAGTACGTCAACTGATCAACGATGATGATCTTTCTATTATGGGGAAAGCACATATTACAGTGAACCGCAGATATGATAGCTGACATAACATAGGTATAACTACGACCCAAAAGGATGTTATATTCTAAGGGAGCATCAATGACTTCAATGTCAATAGATGCAATCTTGCCGACAATTGTGATTAGATAGTTGCAATATAAGCCAAGGGTATTTGAGGGATGACCATCCCAAACATGAAGAGTGATGGTGGATGGGGACATGTCTGGGGAATCACGTCAGTTCCAAACACTAGAAACCATCACACAGGTGGAGGCACCTTCGTTTATGATACACCGTTGAATATTAGTGTTTCTAATGGAGACTTGTATTTCAAATGCAATGAATTGAGGTAGGGAGGATTTTCTAACTTGTTAATATGAAAGAAAATAATATGATCACCTTGGGGATCCACGACATCCAAATTCAGGATTATAGCTTTTTTTTGGGAGCACATCTAGAGAAATTCCAGCATTAATATGGTTGTAGGAGACTCCACCAGGTCATCGACTATGCTATAGGTATGGGCAAATTTAGCAGAAGAAACATTTTGACTTAATGGACCTTTGAGGATTTTGGTAATAACCTCGACCTTAGGTTTATGTATCTATAAGGTATCCATCAGTTGACTACAATCAGTGACAACACATTACAACCATCAGAATGACTATTTTGATTATAAGCGTGATTAGATCTATTTCATGGATATCATAGTTATTTTGTTGCATAGATAAAGTGATGGATCATTGTACTCTCTTTTGTTAAACCATTTGATGATGATTTAAGAAGAAGAATATTTGCAAGGTTTTTCCCGATAGTGGGGCTTTCCCTGGTCTCAGACCAATCCTGGTGTCTCTATGTGTGTGCATTCTTTTCTTTTATTATTCCTTTATGTTCTGTTGCATTGATGATGATGATGATGTTCTTTCTATATAATTGCATATGCTGATGAATAATGGTGTAGATATGAATAATGTAATGATGATATGGGGTGAACTTAATGTATTAATGAAGAAATGCAATTATCAAAGCAAAGAACAATGTATCCCTATGAAAAATTAACATGTAAGAGGAACTGGTCCCTCCTTGAAGTGGACCATAACTCATCGGAGGTATAGCATATGGTTGAGGGTGCGAAATGTTTCCAACTATTCCATGCATGACATGAGATTCCCCTGGTGCATTAGCAACACAAGGGCAAGGTAGATTGGGGATGACATTGTAAAGATAACCTCACTCAGCTTGGAGTGCATCTTCCTTAGACTGGGGGAAGTGTGATGCGACATCTTCAAAAATGGGGGCCAAAAGTGATCTAAGGAACCAATCCATATAGACACAGTCTTTGAATTCAATATTTATATAGATGCTCGTCCTTCTACACAATTCCTGAACATGGTCGGATAGGTGGGTGGTAGAAGTTTGATGAGAATAAGTCAATAGTTTGGTACCGGTGTCATAAGGGAGAGGTAACTAGAAATAAGAAAGGAAATATTTGGCAAGAGTTGAAAAAGTGGAATGAGTAGCTCTGGGTTGATCGGCATACCACTTAGCAGTAGCTCCAATAAACGTGCATTGGAACATATGAAGATGAATGAAGTCTTCAGTGATGGAAATTGATGAACACCACATGTGGAATGAGAGAACATGATTAGTGGGATCTTCTCCAGGATTACCTTCAAACTTTGGGATGTCTAAAGGGAGTTTAGTAGGCATAGCTGGCCAAGTGGGATCATGGAGAAGATGATCATTGATGAGCTAGATAAAATTAGGGAGATTCAAACTAACCATAAAAGAAAGCAATGGAGGTGGAGTGACCACACTAGTGGGGGTTCCCCTAGTGGGGTTACCATGGTTGGTGCTTGTGCTACCACCCTAGTTTTCCACACCCATGTTGGTGCTTGACATGGTGGTTGTACGAGGTTGAGAAGACATAGAATCAAAGAATGAACTGGAAGGATCAGTAGGATCGGAATCATAATGATGACTTGATGAAGGACTAGGTGGATGTACTCTAACTCGATGGCGAGGAGTAATTCGTCCTAATGGAAACTTGGGGTGAAAACCTCGAAGTCTCTGAGACAAACACCTAGGGGGTGTGATTATTTCAAGAAAATGATGACTCTAAGGACTAAAGAGTCATGATAAGAATAAAAGAGAAACAAACATCAAGCAAACACCTAGTGCAGTGGTGCCAAGTGTAAAATAACTATATTAATTATGTTACTCTAATACAAGAAAACATGTCATAACAAAGAAAAATACCTCTAGCTTGTAGGTGATCTAAGTGCTCAAACTATACTATATTTAATATTTAAAATGGCCTTTGAAAGAACTTCTTACTTGATGGAATCACATCCTCACCAGCAGAGTTGTCCAAAGAAAGGTAGTGTAGAGAACCAACTGCTTCCCTCAACCATTCCTATAAGGTGTTTTCCTAAGATTGGTCACTATGGATACCTTCATCCCACATAGGTGGTCAAGTATTAAGCTTCTTAGTAGTCATACAATGCATGAGATTCCCTGCCACGGGTTGGGTAACCCTGAGGAGAACTACTCGCATGATTACCCTAGCCTAACCCCCTCTGAATCAGGTTTTTGACATACTCCAGCTTTGGACCGTGGGATGGTGAAGGATTTTAAGCTCCTCAATATGTCAAATTCTATGTCTTAATGAAAGAAATCGATGGGTGTTATTGGAAGCCTCTCCCACCATTCCTACACCTACACTACAGAGATTGTTTAGCCTTGGTGCCCAAGTGGGATTAATCTATGTGTGTTGATTTATTAAGGTGTAGCGTTTCAAGTCTTGGGTTGGCAGCGTTATCAAAGCTCACATTTTCTTAGGGTGTGTGTGTGTGAAAATAATGTCAAGTGGATGAGTTAATTGAGCATGCTTTATGATGCCATGTGTTGCTGAAAATAAAGTTCTGAAATAGTGTAAATAAATATGAATATGACATAAAATAAATAGCCAATCAAGCACACAAAACCCCACCCACAAAGGCTACCAAAGGGACTAAGGTCTAGAGCCACTAATATGATGTAAATGGTGTAGAAAAACAACAAAAATCAGAGACGAAAAATGCTGCAAAGGATAGGTGTGAAGCTCTAAAACCTAGGATGCTCGATGAGATCCTAAGGGGGAAAGGAAAGTCCAAACTATAAAGGGATAAAAGGTAAAATAAACCTATCCAAAAGTGTTGAAAAGTAATGGATTAGACTATGAAAATCAATGCTAAAAATTCTAAAACCCTAGACTCCTCATTCAGTTGATCTCTTCCTAACAATGTGGAGGTGTACGCTAAACCCTAAAGGGCTTTTTCCTTCCTCAAAGAGAAAAATTGAGTGTATCTAGGCTTAGGGGAGTCTAAAAACAAAGGTGAAGTACCCTTCCTTATCTACATACAATAATCATGGAAAATCTGAATTTTTTTTGAAAATTTTCCCGAAAAATACCATAACGCAGGTACTAACCAAGAATAGTTAGAAACACAGTTTCTAGGCAAAATAATGCAATATAGAGCACAAATCCAAGGCTGAAAAGTGTGTTTTTCTCCCAAGAATCTCAATCAACAGTTCTCGTACAGATTTTGTTGTCTCCTGCTCGGCTGGTACCTATGACCTACGGAAAGAACGAGAAAACCACCAAAATCCAAAAAATTGACAAAAAAGGAAATAATACTATAAATAGAAATTGAGAGGCTAAAAATAACTGTAGAAAACATTGAAGTTTACTAATAGCTTAGTCACCCAAGAACATTGTTATTACACCAGTGGAGCCACCATTTTGTGGCGACAAATGTAGCTAAAAACCCAGCGGAGTTGCCATTTATGACCAAACCATAGCTCTGTTTGATAAATCGTCAACACCGTTGGAAAGTTCTCACTGAGTTCGATAATGGGTCTCCCTTTGTTTTTGGTAATATGAAACTTTACCATGAAGCCATTTCTTCCATGAGGTCTCACTTTGTCGCCTATTAAAATACAATTTCTTCACTTGAGCTCCTTGCAGATTGGATCATGTGGCAAGTTGGCACCAAAGTTTTGTGGACCTTTCAATATTATTGAGAGGATCAGAACAATAGCCTATTGACTTGCACTACCTTTGACAATTAATGTCCCTGATGTTTTCCATGTGTAATTTCATAAGAATTATTTTAAATATGTTGATCATGTGATTGACTGGTTTATATTGCAGGTGGATCCAGATGGAGAATTCCAGCTGGAACCTCAGTGTATATTGCAAAGAAAGGTGCTCATGCTCTGGAACTGAGCAATCGAGCAATTTAAAGTACTTTGGGCTTGATGAAGCTACATGGGAGATGGCGGATCAGATGCAGGAAATGTATCCTTCATTCTTTTATGGTTAAGGAAAAGTAGTTTGGTACGATGTTTGGTATATGTTTTGGCATATGTTTTAGTGTGATGTTTTGATATATGTACATATGTATATAGATGTAAATACCACCATGATCTATGTTATAAATCTCCAATAAGTGATATGGGCATCATGTCACTATAGTTTTCATGTTGTAATTTTTTCATGTTGATTTTTGTTTCAGTTGGGTGATCATTGTAAATATTGCATCGAGCTACGTTATAAAGCTCCACGAGCAGTATGATTTCGTTCAGCGGTTTTGCTGAGGTATAGGTGTGGTTGAAAGTGTTCCCCAAGGGAGACGGTTCTATAACAACCTTGGTGAAAATTACATGTAATAAAAGTTAATAAAGGTTGTTAACACCAAAAAATCATACACTTGTTAACACAATCCAGAAGACATTAAAAGTGTCCATCAGAATGCATAGGTAGACATTTTTCCAACAGAATACATTATGAAGATTTAAAAAAACAAAAGTTCTCCTAACATCCAAAGTTTATAAGGGAAATTAATTAAGGTCATGCTTATATTTCTTTGATAAATGTGCACACGACATAAGCTCCAAAAGCCACACAGTTGCAGAAAAGGATGACTTAGCAATCCAAGACCACTCTACACACTTGGAGCCAATTTTCTCACATGAGATCAGCCTAGTACAGCGGAATTCGAGTCACCTTGGAGAATTGCAACCCTCAATGGAATTTGTCCTACTCATGTGTCTTTATCATACGTGTACCCAGAGAGGGAATATGGATTCAAAAAACTCTATATAAACAGGCCATGGGAGAGCCAAAACAAGAGACATTGTTATGTTGGCCAAATTGTTGTTTGAGGAAAGCACCATTTCATTGACCAAGGTAGTGAAGAGCACTAGCATGTTGTCCAAATTTCTTCTAAGCAACCCAACATCTTAGTAAGTGAAGAGGAATCAACCCTTTGGAAAGTATTCACACTTATTTGATAGAGAGGAGAAACTTGCAAAGAGATTGAGGAAAAGAAACCCCCTTGCTGAGGATTTTTTAGCTCCCTAACTCAAAGAATTCTTTTCAAGTGTCTAATATTTTAATTGTATTCAACCTCTACCATTAACAACTAATAAAGGGATATTTTCCATATATTATTGACGTGTTTGCTCCATTTGAGCATTGATTTATTTATGTACCTCTTTGTTTAAGTTTGTGTTTATGTATGCATTGTTTCCACTATTTACAATGTTGTGTTTATTTAAGTCTGTCCACTAACAAAACCAATTTTGATTGTGATCCTTTGCAGGTAACAATCCACTGCTAAGGGGGTGTTTTTTGGTACACTTATGCTCCAAAAACACCACAATAGAAATGACGACCATGATGATCTCTTTTCATGAATTTAGAGATTGTTTGCAAGACCTCCTCTCTACACAACCATCCTTCAAGGTGCTCTTCACCTCCTAGGATGTTTTACAGTCCCATAGGATCCGTTTTGAGTCTATGGAAATGAAAAATTTTCAAATATTTCTCGCTTGCGCATTTTCTTCCCTAACAGACATGGAGCGCACATCTGTTTTTGCGAAACCATGAAATTTATAGAAAACAAAGAAAAGCCTTGTATTTTTCAGTTTTCTCAAGTGATTGGCAGCCTTTAGTGAATTGCCTTCACCTCTGCATTATATGTTTTCTGTTCAATACCCTTGATTGCTTGAATGAACTTGTTGTAGCAGCTACAAACACCCTCCAAATTTTTCCTTAGCTTCATTTTGGAGCCTCCCTACCAACCATCCTTAGCAGCATGTCTTGCACTATCAAGTGCATAGGCTTCAGCTGAGTTTTAGTGGCCTGCTAGCTTGTGCATTTCAACTTGTTTGTCTCCCACCCACAGGCTGTCATTCTGGACTTAGACAATTTTCTGGCTGAGATGCTCTCCATGAAAATTGTGCAAATATCAAGGGGAACCATCCTTCCCTCTAGAAATTTGCAATCCTATTGGGCTACCTGCTGGGCTCCAAAATTGTGCAATCCAACCAAGCAGCCTTCCCTCAAGAAATTATACAATCCATCCCAACACTACGCTTCATCTTAGAAATTGCACAATTCTAGGAGGCAGTGACCTGTTGGCCCCAAAAATCATGCAATTCCTGAGGGACAATGAGCCTTGCTCAACCCATAAACTGGGCAAATTTCATCCCCAGGCCTATAGGTTGCATGCAGGCTATTGCATGGTCTGTCAGGTTGACTGTTCCCCTCCAGGGTAGAGCAAGCCTGGGGATGAAACATAAAAATACGATGGTGGAGGCCACGTAGCCTTGGTTAGGCACACGGTTAGTGTTGTAGGCTCATGCAAAAGATATGAAATATCTAAAGATTACATGACTTGCACACTGCTCGCCTACATGCTTCAAGGGAACCCAATGCATTGGTGTGCCACACTTGTTGAAAAATCTATTCATTCTCTTTCTCATCTGGTCGTAGAGATAGACCATGCTTTCAATCACTTTGACCATAAAGCACTCAACAAAGAAATTTTGAAATTACGAAAAGCACCTTATGAATCCATTGAAGAGTTTCACACATGCTTTTGTAATGTTGCATATCGATTTCCTGAAGATGAAATTGATTGGGAATTTCTTGATGGAAGATTTGAGTATCTTCTTTACATATACGAAAATCTGCAATTCTTAAATCACTCGAATCCTGCTTAGGATACTTCGGTGTTAGAGATGCACAATCACGGGCAAGCACAATTGTTGTCATAAGTGATTGTCTGCATTCACCTCATCGAACAACTCCACCATTGTAGAGTGATGTGGGAGAACATGTACACACATTTGTTGAACTATCACATCCTCCCACCCCACCTGCTCTTGATATCTACACAGATTTGGTTTGCATGCCTGTTGGTTATCACATGGATTCGTTCCCTCAGCCTCTGTCCTCATGTTCCATTGATCCTCCCTATTATATTGCCTTGTGTTCTTCCATTCCAGACTCCACACGTGTTTTGAAAGAGGATCAAGTTGTTGACAGAATTGGTGTTGTGCATCCAACCTGCACTATCATTCATGATGAGTGTGTGTGGGAATCCAAAGATGAACCTGCGATGAAGGATGACTCCCTTCCACTCGAAACTCACCCACTCTATCTTAACATCACTTATGATTCTGCCACTGTTGATTTTCCTTATGAAACTCATTTCCGGATATTTCTACTTCCAATCATTCACATCACACATCGGATGTCAGTATGTCATTACATTGCGGAGAGGACACATCTTCCTTTAAAAATTTGTCCAATCTATCATCTATCATTTCTGAAAACACAGAGGGTTAACATCATTTCTTATCATCTACTCCTCTACATGATTCATCAAATCATGAGGATGCCAATAAACATCTCAAATTTTATGATCGTGGCTGTAATGATCTTTGTGCTTCTTCATTCGATCACAATTTTGATTCACTCGTTGTTAATATGTGTAGGCCACTGGTCTCCGATGTTGTTCCTATCAGTGAAGTCAAAACCCTGTAGGCTGTCGAGACACTTCAACCCGAGATGATGGTTATGTTAGGCCCTCGCTGTCCTGAGGTCGATTTCACTTTCGATTAGGGAATTGTTGAAACATGCAAGGCTCCTCATCACTCTCTGCTTCACAATGAAGATCAACCAAACACCTAGGTTTCACTTCCTACACTCATATCACATGATCCCATCACTTTTGCACTAGAGGAATCTTACATAGAAAGAAGAATTTCCCGACGTAAGTGGTCTACCTTTTTCACGTTTTCTTTCATTTCATAGGCAAGAGAATGTGTATGCTTAACATCTGCATGCAATGTAGCACAACACCGTGGCAAGTCCACAGAGTGCATGTCATGCGCTTTCACTCATTTATTTTTTGTGGGAGAAGTTAAACCCTGAGTGTGTTTGTCTTCATCGTTATATCCTTAATGTTTGTTGGTCATGTGACTGTGTTATTCAAGAACCATGCCTTCACCAACATGGGTCGACCAATGTGTCGGTGGCTGCATTGGAAGTATCAATTCACATGAGTAGACCCATGCACTGTTAGCTTAGGAGTAGGAGTAGTGTTTGCTTCTTGTTGGTTTTCTTGCATGCATGTTTGCTTTCTTATTTTTTTGTCTTCTTGCTCACTTGTTTGCTTACTCCCTTTTCTTTTGTAATACTTCTGCTCTTTGCTCTTTTGTTGTTTGTTGCTTGTTTACATTCATAGGTTAGTTTCACATGAACCATGTGCAACTCTTGAAACAAGCTCGGTAAAGTACAAGAGGACTTGTGTAATTACCAATAATTGGTTATCTATCGTCATGTCACTATATGAAGATATTTTTGTCTTTATTCCATGATGCACCAATGGAAAATAAATTTTGTTCAAAGTGAACCTTGATGAAAACACAACGCTTTCATGATAACTAGTATCACCTACTCTAGTCAATTGTTTTTGGGTTAACCATTGTTAGCTTAGTCAAGTAGAGTAAGGTGAGGGGGAAAACCTTAAGAAGTATGTCAGAGGTATATACAAAATACTTCTCTGAAGGAACAACCTCTTATGCTCTCAATAAGTCGGGATCCCTCTTCCGCCTCTAAAATGAATAAGTTCCATGCACAGTTGTTGAAAAAATGAAAATATGAAAATATGAAAAATCTTGAAAAACTGAAAAAGGCAAAAGAAGAGAAATTATTCCTTCATAAAGAGGTGATGCAAGTAAATCCGCCAAGGTACTAACCAGGCTCGCTGGCAGCAGAGTGACTTGTGTTCCTGTGTGACTCCACCGGGGTACTTGTTACCGGGAATAATCTCCACTCGGATGCTGCTATTCCCACTAATACTGGTAGCTATTTTAGAAACAAACAAGTAAAGTCTACTTTCACTTTCCTTTATGAAAATAGATAAGAGTGGAACAAAGGAGACCAACCTTAGTATTGCGCTTGATTTCCTTGTTTGATTCCTCTCCTTCCTGATAGAGCTTTTCCGCTTCTTCTTCGCCTGCCCAGCTTCAAAGAGCACCTGTGGAATCATAGGAACATACTACTATCAAAGAACAAAGCTCTATATTCATAAATAACACAGGACCAGATATGTGTTAACCATACAAATGCATATATAAGTAAACATACAAGAATATGGAAGAAAACTTGAATAGCTTTATTAAGATCAAAAGTAGCAAGAGGATTACAACCATATGTTCTGCCCCAACATCATCCTCCAGCAAGAAAGCCCTTCTTCACCTCATGTAAAGCTTAGATCACCCAACACTATGAAGTTTCTCCAGAAAACCAACAGCACTTCTGTACAAGATACAATATTCCAGCCTCTGGATCTCTGTGATGAGGGATCCATATATAGATGATTGTAGGGAGCTGAGTCATCTTTTGGGGTCTTTATTAGTCTCCTCTCTCTGATAGTTCTTGATTCCACTTGGAGAATGATGATCTCTTACTCATCCTTGGTTGAAAATAGAGAGGCAAGTGTCAGAGGGGAAGCTTCTAGAAGATTTCATGATCTTCCACCTTGTAATTTGTCCTTGCCATTTGTCCATTCCTGACCATTGCACCCTACAGAGGGGCCATTCAGTATGCATCGCACCTTTTACACTGGGAAGGTGATATGCATCACACCCTCTGCACTAGGTTTCTAGTATGGTCCAATTTTGACCATTTCTGAGTAGTTTTTAGTGGAGAACTTCTGGGAGATGATGTAATTAGCTGAGCTTGTTCCTTTAGGCAATGAAGCAACACTTTCAGGGACTTAGGAACCCTCAGTTTATGGACATTTGTGATTGGATTTGTAGTGCCCAAAAATTTCTATAACAGTTGCCCCCTAAAGCATGAGGTCGTTAATCTTTTTGATGTCGGTGAAATGCTTTACCATGAGGATCCGAAGTTTTTTCGAGCTAGGAGGTGATCTGTAATAAGATACAATACAATACATTATCTTGACAACGTTTTTTTATGATCTAGCTGAGGCGGGCATTCCCATGCTCAGCTTTATAAATTCATTTTCATGTACATAGGACAGACAATCGTCTGTGTGGCAGACTGATGATTCGGACTCATCATCCTTTGATTTGGATGATCGTCTATTCGGAAATGATGTACATTTGATGTCTTTATATTCCTGAATATATCACAGCCCGGATGGATGAAACTAGATCCAAAGTCTTCAAAACTCTTTCAATCTTCACTCGGAGTACAAGTCGATCCATGTGAAAAATGTTCTGGAGTCGAACATGGAAAGGCATCACCTGATTACCAGCCAATGACGTAAGTTGTTAACAGGCGTGAGAGGAATCACCAATAATGAAAATGACCCTCAAGGTACTACAGTACAATTCGCGTGGTGTGAAAAGGGAATTGGCGTTGAACATCGCGCAAAATCTCTCGGTCGAAGGCCATTAATGTAAACCTATCGCCGAAAGTAAGAAACTTGCCATTGAGGCATGCAAGCTTCAAAGTACTGAAAGGGTTGTCCCTAGGTCAACTTCTTGGATAATGATTTGATGTCGACAAGAAGTGACCCGTCGTAGGAGGGCCTTAATGAATCCCACATCTACGACCCGGAACGAAGCAAATGATTTTGGAGGTGAAAACCATCTGACGATATAGGGTTCAGGGTGGCGGTCATGAAAGAATGGAGCATGAATGTATTGCAGTTGGTGAGACACAGGCGAATTGTCTGAATGACTTCTCTTGAACATATCGGCAACATTTATGATGGATTGGTAGCATTAACCCCAAATATGGATGGTGTGATGGACCAATGGTGATGACCAGTGAATATAAAGACCCAACCTGGCTTGGATGCGGAAGGAAAGTGTCATGTTCAAGAGCGACTTGCTACCAATAAAATTTATTCAAGTTTTCTTCCCAATTTTCCCCAGTCATTGCTAACCAATACCTCTTTATTTTTGTCAGGCTTGAGGAGGATAACATATGCTTGTTCTATAATCTACCCTTCGGGCGAACTTGTCACTATATTTTAGCGAGCCTAGCCACAGTGAAACTCGTTCTTGTCCATTTGGATGAGTTTGTCGCTATTCAGTTTTAACGAGTTTAACAACAAAGATAACTCGGTCCTTTTCAATTTTAGAGAGTCTGAAAGGGATGGAAAGGAGACTCCAAAGATTCTTTTTCATCATGTAATCCCTTAAGTCCGAAAAATCATAAATAATATGAAAGGGATGAATTTTCGATAGATTTAATGAGCCGAACAAGACAAGCGCTCGATATTTTTGTGTAATAATCCCTCAGGTCCAAAAACATTAAAATCTAGAGGAGGGATATCACTTCTGATGACTTTAACAAGCCGAAGAGGCTAATCGCTCGGCAATCTTTTCATATTTTATGAGTCCGTTGAAAAGAGCTTAAAGGAGACTCGTTTTTGAGGAACGAGTGATGATTTCGGGTAGCAGCTGATTCCAAGTAAGGTTTGGAATTTTCCAATCACGGCAGTGTCATAAGGATGGCTAATAGAATCACTCTTTGCAGATGTTTCTCGAAAGGGTAAACAATCATATGGAGGTGAATGATCGGCTAAAACCAGAGTGGAGGTGATGGCGAGAACACGACCAAGGCTCAAAAGCTGGCGATAAGGCATTCACAATGGTTATTTACCGATTCATTTTTTAATGAACTTAAACTCTGGGGAAAACATTTGCTCATGACTTATGTTTATTTTTTAACGAGCTTGAACTATGCGCTAAAACTGCTCGTGGCGGGTTTATTTTTAAATGAGCTTGAACCCTGCGGTAGCACTGCTCGCCAGTCGTATAATAAGGATGTCTCATTCAAGATGCCATTTTTTATGGGGCTTGCACCTTTTGTAAGCTTTGCCTCGGATCTTTTCTTTATGCAAGCTAGGAAACGACCAACCTTACGGGTTTAAAGGGTTAGATGTCCTACAAATTTAAAAAATAAATGGTCGCTCTTTGCTTGCATGCGGAAAGGTTTGCATGCCCCCAGGTATAGCGAAACATTCCTAGGTTACCATGAAAGTTCCATCCGCGTAGTAGACAGAATCCTTCCTTAGCGATGTCTACCGAAAATAGACAAAGGTGAGTGGCGCAGACGCATTCCAATCACATAACTTTAATGAAGGTATCTTATTCCAGCCTAATCCCATTTTCCTATGAGGACGGGTGTGTCAAACTAGTCATATATCCCTCGCGGAAACCTACTCTATACCCAAGGTTTTCCTGCCGAAATAGACCAGGGTGCATGCCCCCTGGGTTTCAGTCATATCCTCCTGAATCACTCGCACTCATCAGGTGGACAGACTGGAGATCGATGAGGCATTCCTTGCGTGAAAAGACCATTTAGGGATGGCATTTGACTATTTGCGATGTGTGAACCTAGGAATGACATTTGGTCTATGAGCTTGACCATTCTGCCTTCGTGTGGAAAACACATTACTCTAAAGAGTGAGGAGACAACGGCTCCCATGCAATAAATATAGTCGCGTCCAAGGAGTAGATTA
>APFE030686800.1:0-15361 GCA_000404065.3 Pinus taeda | reverse complement strand
CAAAGCGTTGTTAGATTCATTAAATTTATTTTAAGTTGATCTTGCTTAAAAATTTTCCTTTCAAGTTCACCGCGTGATGTGTATATAATTCCTAAAATGCAGTCTAAGATGACAAACAAACTTTTAATCTTTTTTTGGCAATGAAAATCCTAGCTACTAAAGAAAGAAAGTTAAGAATCTTTCAACAAAGAGCACAGAGCACACGCTAAATGCACTGTCCTAAATCAAACCAAGCAGTCTAAATGCAAATGCACATGCACATGCATGTATTTGTTTTCAACCTTCTTAATATATGAATGATGATAAAAAATCTATGTGCAAATCTGAATTATTTTCAAAGCGACAATACTCAACAAATTTCTTTTCAAAATGAAGTGAAGGTAAGAGAGACACTTTGCGATTTCAAAATGAAAATTGTTTTTTGACACTTTAAAAACTACTAATTCAAATCATATGCAATAGTAACTGTATAACCGACTATCAAGAACAATGGGATTGTCTTCTAAAATTGAAAATGACAGCTACAACACTTTCCGATCCAGAAACGACAGTTCGAATATGCTACTTTTTGCAAAAGAGAACTGAAAATGACACACAATACATAAAAACACTTACAGTTCTTTGCACTAAGGAGGCGGAATAATGCAAGAGAATGGGGGTTTTCATAGAGATACACTGACTACAGATAGCAAAACTCCTGAATAGGACTGAAAACAGTGGGAAAAAACCACAATCTGAAGGTAAAGTTAACCTTCCCTGACCATTGCACCTGTTACACAGTGAAACCAGTATGCAGCGCACCTACTGCACTCGAGAAGTGCAATGCATACAGTCTGCCTTAAAGGCAGCGTGTGATGGTACTAGTGCGAGACTTTAGACAAGTTTCCACTCACAGTTTGCAATTCAGTTCAGGGATTTAGGCCGAGTAAGTAATGTTCAGTATATGTAAAACACAGGGGTGATCTAAAGAGGTTACTAGAGCCACCACTTAGGGCAATTAGACTATTTGTAGATCAATTGTTTAATTCATAAACAAAACCTAGAGATAGACTGAAGTAGAATTGATCTACTTTGCATTTGTATAAAAAATGCAGTTCGAAGGATTCAGGCTTCGTCTGTAAGTTTATAAAAGAAACAAAGATAGATAGGCTAACAAACAATCTAATCGCTCCCCAGTGGAATCGCCATTTTGTTACCGGGAATAGTGTCCACTCGGATGCTGCTATTCCCACTAAGAAGGGTGGCTATCTTAGAAACAAACAAGTAAAGTCTACTTTCGTTTTCCTTTATGAAAAATAGATAAGAGGGAGACCAAGGAGACCAACCTTAGTCTTGCACTTGATTTCCTCTCCTTCCTGATAGAGCTTTGCCGCTTCTGCTTTGTCTGCCCAGCTTCAAAGAGCACCTGTGGAATCACAACAACATACTACTATCGAAGAACAAAGATCTATATTCATAAATAACACGGACCAGATGTGTGTTAATCATTCAATGCATATATAAACCAAGTAACAGAAAGGAAGAAAAACAAGAATAGCTTTATTAGATGAAAAGTAGCAAGAGGATAACAACATATCTTCCGAACCCAGGATCATTCATCCAGCTAGAAAGCCCTACTTACACCTCAAGCAAATCTTATATCACCAACACTATGAATATACACCAGAAACCAACAGCACTCTCTATAGATAAAAAAATTCCAGCCTTTAACCTGGAACCTCTGGGATGAGAGACTCAATATATAGATTTGCAAAGGGTGAGTCAGCCTCTAGGTTTTTGAATAGTGTCCTCTCTCTGATAGTTCTTGTTCCAATGGAGATTTCATTGATCTCTTAATATCCTTGAGCGAAATTCTGAGAGGCAAGTGTCATATGAGAAGTTTCTAGAAGATTCCTTGATCATCCACTTAGCAAACTATCTCTGCCACTTGTCTATTCTCATCCATCGCACCCTGTAGAAGGAATTTTCAGTATGCATCGCACCTCCCGTGTATATTAGGTGTGATGCATCGCACCCTCTGCACTGGGCATTTAGTATGGTCCATTTTTGACCATTTCTGAGCAGTTTTTAGTGGAGATCTTCTGGGAGATGATGTAATTAGCTGACCTTGTTCCTTTAGGCAGTGAAGCAAAAATTTTAGGGACTTAGGAGCCCTCAATTTATGGACATTTATGATTGGGGTTGAAGTGCCTAAAAATGTCTATAACACTAGCGACTATAGATAATTAGAGAGGTTCACACCTCAAAGGTTACAAGGCACTTTGGTGTAGGAAAGACAGTGGCCAACTTGTAGAGATATGTGTATTTTCCCAATATGCAAGAACAAGTAGCTTGATTCATAAGAGGATGTGTGCTTTATTGTACCAACAGGCCTAGGAATAGGAAACATGGTCTATCTCATCCATTTCTTGTACCCATTGGTCCTTAGGAAAGAATTTATATGGACTTTATGGGAAGTTTACTAATGACTAGAAAGGGACATGACTACCTATTTGTGGTATTTGATAGGTTCAACATGATGCAATTTTTAATTCCCTATAAAGAGACCATATGTTGGCAAGGAGTAACGAGCCTACTCTTTACATAGATTTGGGTGCATTTTAGGATACCAAGGAGCATCATTTCATACATAGACACCAGATTTCTCAGTGCATTTTGGACTACATTGTCGAAGAATATGGCCATGAAGTTGAAAGGTCTACAACATTCCATCCATAGATAGATGGGAAAACAAAATTACTTAATAAGACTTTGGTGTTGGTTTTGAGAGGGTGTAATTAGAAGTATCCAAATAGCTAGAATGAAAATCTAGTATACATACAACACTATTATAATAAATTGATCAACAATTCTATTGGTAAGTCCCTTTTAAAACTTATTTAGGATATTTTCCACCTTTATCTTTGGAAATTACATATGAGTAGCAGTGAGGAATAAGGGAAGCTCTTATATGGGGTTCCTTAAGGGAAGAAAAAATTGTTGAGAAGATAAGGAAAATTGATATATAGGTATAGGAGACACTACAAAAGTCATGTGAAAAATATAATTCCATACATGATCAACATATAATAGAAAATTACTTTAAGGTGAGAGACAAAGTATGCTTATAGTTGAACAGAGAGAAACTATAAGTTATTGTTTAGAAAATAAAGGTTTTATAATATGATCCCTTTGAGGTATTACAAAAGGTGGGAGCTAATGCCTATAGACTCACATTACCCCATACATGTGCATTTACTTCGTGGTGAATGTAGAGAGTCTAAAACTCTCTCAGCCTTCCTTCAGAAAGAGGAACACGCCCTACCTTTTGTAGAGAATTTGGTGCTAAATGCTTAGGGAGAGTTGATAGATGATACAATTTTTCATAAAGAGGTCCAAAACTACAAGACATGGACATGATGATATTTAGAAGATTGGGTTGAAATGACAACTTTTAGGTAAGGCTAAATGGTACACTTCAGAGAAAGTGAAGGAAAATTTTCCTCACCTCTTTCAATAGAAGTACTTGGGGACCATAAGCCTCCAAAAATGGGGATGCGTGATCTAGGTTGGATAAAAAATTTATTTTTCATCCATATTGATGCTTTTAGAGTAGAAAAAGGGAAGGGATACACTTACAAGCCCATTTTACTAGAAAATCCCAATTTGGTGAATTACGGTTTGAAACCTTTCGAAAGAAGGGTGAGGCATAAAAAAACTCTTTTTGGTGGTAGTTTTTTTCCTTAAGAACTTCACCTTCTCACACTATTCTATACATAAATACATTTTCAACAGTTCAAGAATTGTCTCAACCAAAATATGTATACAAAAGTTATACCAGTCAATAAGTTGACCTTCTTGTTCTCATCACCATAATTAAGAGGATTCCATGTTAGCCCCCATTACCTATGGAAAATGGGCTAGCCATGCGATCATGATTAAGAAGACTCTAAAAGATTTCATTTTTTAATTTTACTAAAGAGTTGAAGACTTAACCACTAGTAGGCTATCAAGTTGTGTTACTGCTAATTGACCACCTTTAATGCTTAATATGGAATTAACATGTACTATTTTACAATAATCTCAATACGAAAAAAATAAAAAAATAAAAGTGTGCATGAGAGAGAGAGCGAGATAGAGTTCCTATTGCATGCTTTCTATTTCCAAATATTAGAATACTCTATTTAAAAATTTTAATGTCATAATAATATATAAAGCAATAAAAATAAAAATAAAAATTCTTATCGTCAAAAAATGAAATAGATGTGGAATTATTTTTATCCTCAGCAAGGGGTTAACACATAGCATCTACACACAGACATACATAAAGAATCAACATAGATATATGATGTGTGTAGAGGGATTAAATATCTTGACTTGCAAACATTTTGTCAAATTTTGTATTCTAAAAGAGATTTTCACCTTAAGAGATTTAATCCCTCTTGTTATAAGTAATTTTTCCACATCCACTCAAATGGCCTGAAAACAAAATCAATCAACTCAAAAACTATGTTTTTGGCCCCAGTGCACCCTGCCCTTCAATTCACCTTGATCCAGATTTAAACACGAACACAAAAAATTATAGAGATAACCATAAATACAGAGATGCAGTAGAAATAATACTTCATTTCATTAATGTAAAATACTAAAATATACTTGCAAACAGAAATGGAAATAAACTAGCTTAGGTGATGGTAGCTTATCTCTAAGGAGAGATGTGGCGGCTACATGCCTCTGAAATATCTTACAATGAGACTCGAAGGCCTATTAATTGTTGAGAAACAATGGAAAACCCTAAACATCGAAAACCCTAACCCTAGGAGATGAAGCGCCAAACTATGGGCCCCTTTTTGGGTAAATTGGTACATAAACTTCTTGGGATCGTAACTTTGGCATACGATCTCCGTTTGATAAACACAATACCTCATTAGAAAGATCCATCCAAGGACTACAACTTTGGGATGAGCAAGTTTCCCCAAAAACGTTGTTTAGGGCCTCAAAACAGCTCTGGAAGTTCAGGACGTGAAAAACTACCAAAAATAGTAAATTATGCTACAAATAAGGAAACTAAAAAACTAAAAGAAACAATGGTGGCGGTCCAAGTGGAATTGGCGGGTGGCCACCAATATCCACCTAGATCATTCTTCTCCCACTTAGGAATCAGTGGTCCGCATTGCATTGAGTTCCTCCATGACATGAGGAAACTTCTGCTGAACTTGGTCCCTGGTGAGCCACTTGCCCTGGTGAAGGAGTTGGCCTGCTTTGACAACTCGATACAGTTAGATCTTTTGCTAGCGAGTATTCTTGATCTACGTGTCCATGATCCAATCAATTGTAGCTTGTTCCACGCAATCTGGATTTAACTCTATTGGTGTGAGATGTTTTGCAATGTCGGATATGTCTAGTAATGCTGGAAAGTATGGCCGAAGGTGGTCCACATTGAACACTGGGTGCAGGCCAAGGAATGGGGAAATGCTTAGCTTAAATGCATTATCTCCCACAACCTTGGTAATGGTGTAAGGACCATATCGGAGTGGTATGAGTTTCTGATAGGATCCGGTAAGGCATTCCTTTGCAAATGCAACCAGACTTTGTCGCCCACTTGAAACTTGTGTGGCACCTAATGTTGATCATGTTGTTTCTTGTACTTGGTATTTGATTTATCCATAATTTCATGGACCTACGGGCGGATATGTTGGATGTGCTCAATGAATTTGTTTGCCTTATCTGTTTCGGTCTAGACATGAGCCGAATCTTCCTGAGTATCTAAAAATGGCATGGCCACATCAATGGGACATATTGGTTGGAATCCCAAGCCAACCTAAAAAGGGATATGGCCAGTCCATCTATGGAGAGCCCGGTTATAGCTGTGTTGAACATAGGGGAGGCTCTCATCCCATGTGCATGGATGCTTTGAGTTGTACATACAAAGAATTTGCACGATCATCCTGTTGACAACCTCTATCTGGCCATCAGTCTGGGGATGGAAGGCTGTGGACTTAGTGAGTTTGGTGTCCAACATCGACCAGAGACTGGACCAAAATGTACTGAGGATCCTGCTGTCCCGATATGATATGATAGACTATGGGATCCCAAAGTGTACCCACACTCATTCAAAGAAGTGTTTAGCAGTCGCTTCTGCTGTGATATTATTCTTGCAGGCTGTCATAATGGCCATCTTTGAGAACCTATTGACGACCACAAAAACATAGTCATTTCCATGCTTAGTAGAAGGAAGGCCCGACATGTAATCCATGGAGATGGATTCCCAAGGTCGACTAGGGGTAGGAAACAGAGTATAGAGGCCTTTCTTCTTGATGGTCAATTTGGCGATGGTGCAGGCAGTGCAGGATCTGATGTACTTCCTAAAATCTTTTCGAAGATTCAGCCATTAGAAATACTTCTTTAGTAGCCACCATTTTCTCGACCCTGAAATTCCCAGCAGCCCGACTATAGTGTGCTTCCCAAATCATCTTGTTACGCTTGCTTGAAGGAACACAAAGGTAACCCAGGTGGCATAACAGCACATCTTAGAGGTGAAAAATTGGAACATGCTAACCCGACAAGAGTGTCTGGTGTGTGTGACCGAATTCTGGGTCGCTTTTGTAGAGAAGTGGCTAATCAGAAGTCTCGTGCCCACAAAAGTTGAGCACAGTGGTTAACGCCATGGTCGGTGGTCAACTGAGGCAATCTACAACATTATTGGTGTTTCCCTTCTTATACTTGATATTCAAATGGAACTGTTGCAGGTGTGTGGACCACTTTTAATGGTGATCATTCTGCAACTTCCCTTGCATTTGTATGAACTATAGGGGTCAGTGGTCTGTGTGGATGACTGTTTCCTTCCCCAAAATGTAATGCTTTCATTGTCGGCAGGGCTGCATAATGGAATGCATCTCTTTGTCATAAGTGGGATACTTCCAGACTATGTCTGAAAGTACCTCACTGTGATATGCCACTGGATACCTGTGTTGAGTAAGGATTGCCCCAATAGCACAGTCAGAGGCATCTGTCTTGATGTCAAATGGTTGTTGCAAGTTTGGTAATGCGAGCACTGGTGCCGAGTAGAGGCGATGTTTCAACTTTGTGAATGCCTTCTATTGAGATTCAAACAAAAATAATTTTGCTTTCGCTCCTCCCTTGGTGACTTGACTCAAGGGCCAAGTGATATGAGAAAATACCAACACGAACCTGCAGTAGAAGTTGGCAAATCCCAGAAAGATGCGGAGCTCTGTCAGAGTGGTTCAAGATGGTCAATCCTGAATGACTTGGATCTTGGCTAGATCCACATGCACCCCCTGTTCGTCAATAAAGTCTCCCAGATAATGAACTTGGGTCATGCCAAAAGTGCATTTCTTCAAATTGGCACATAACTTGTGTTTCCATAGTGTTTGGAGAACTTGTCGGATGTGGTGGAGGTGCTCTTCCCAACTGTGGCTGAAGATCTGGATGTCATCCAAGTATACCACTACAAATGAGTTGGTGAATGGCCGCAAGATGTCATACATTAGCCTCATGAAGGTTGCAAGAGCATTCGTCAACCCGAAAGGCATAACCAACCATTCAAAAAGGCCCTCCTTGGCTTTGAAGGCAGTCTTCCACACATCGGAGCGTTCGATTAGTACCTAGTAATATCCTAACTTCAAGTCGATCTTGGTGAAATATTTTTCCCCTTTCAGTTGGTCCAAAAGGTCATCAATCTGTGGGATTGGGTAGCTATTCCAGGCAGTGACCTTGTTCAGTGCCCGATAGTCAATATAGAGTCTCCAAGTCCCATCCTTCTTCTATACCAACACGATCGAGTTCCCACAGAGTGATGAACTCGGTCAGATGTGACCTTTATGTAGCAGCTCCTCAATCTACCTCTTGATTTCATCGTTCTCTAGAATGGAGCGCCGATAGATTGGTCCATTGGGTAGCAGCACACTTAGGGTCAGATCGATGGAGTGCTTGACCTGATAGTGCAGAGGAACCCCTGCGGGGGAGGTGAAGATGTCCTCATACTCCTCCACGACCTTGTCCATTTATAGTTGTCGTGCGGAGGGGCCCTGTCTGGAGGTCGTGGCCACCGTCTTATTATTTCTTTCAGGGTGTATCATCAGGAAAACACATTTCCCGGTTTTGGAAATGAACTTACTACATTATTTTGCAATAACCAAAGAGATGGCATAGGCAATGCTACCTCTGGTATTGTGTACAACTTATTTCCCAAAGTAACAATAACAACACGAGGCCTTGACTCATATACAACATGTCGCTTCCACAAGTATGGTTGGCATAATAACACATCACAAACACCAAGGGGAGTAATGTCACACAATACCTCATTCGTAAAGGGCTTGTTGTTGTATGGAAGGCGACATTGCTGGCTCACGTGAAAATCCCATCCTTGGTGAAGCCACCCAATGGTGTACGTTGTGGATGTGCTATGGTTGGTTAACTAGCCACTTCACGACCTCTGTCGAAATAAGGTTCTCTTGGCTCCTGTTGTCGACATTGAACTGTCGCAGGGAGCCTTTTATCCACATCTAGGAGTGGAAGTGGCGCTCCTCCTCCTCTTGATCTTCGGGTTCCTCCTTCTGGATCTTCGTGGTGGCAACGGTGGCGTTGGGCTCCATAGTGATAATCTGCTTCCCTTTGTCATTCCCCTTATTGGGTTCTGACTTAGAGTCTGAACATGCATCTAATTCCGAAAACTTTAGCTCGGCCACCAATGACTCTGTGGCCCGACACTCACTTATGTTGTGAGTAGAGCTCTTATGGAACTCACACCACTTTCCCGTGTCCTTCTTCGACTTCACAATATTGTTCTTTTCTTGTGGCTTTGGCAAGTTGTCATGGGCCACCCCACCTTGGCTTTGTCCTTTGTTCAGCGGTTTGGGGGTGCCTTTCCCTTGATTTGGATTTGCACATCCAAAGTCTCGCTTCTTCTATTTAAACTTCTTCTCTATTTTGATAGCGTATCGGTACGTCATGCCGAGCGAGGAGAGGTCCAGGAACTCCATCTCGTCCTAGATGTACCTATGTATGAAGTCGTTGTATTTGAGTACCAAATGCAGCTCAGAATCCTTGATACCCAACTTTGTGCGAAGGGTATGAAAAATATTGGTAAACTCTGGCACGTCTTGGTCCCTTCCCTGCCGTAGTGTGGTCCACTTTATGTATTTATCCTCATAGCTTTTAACAAGGTAGTACTTCTCCTTGATGGAATTCTGAAATGAATTCCAAGTGGGTGCGACTGAAAACAGTGAGACCGTACTTTCATCCTTCTACTCATAGTAGGTTTCCCACTAGTCCTTGATGTGGGGGGTGGCTTTGAGAAGAGCGAAAGTAATCTTTTCCCAGCCGAAAAAATGATGAGCAAAAAAATACCCTTCTCCATTTATCTACAGTGTCTCCATCTATTTGACCCTCAAATATGGGAATGTCAAAATTAACGTGTACCTTAAAGGGTGTGGCGCTTCTAGAGTAGCTGTTGGAAGTAGATGTGTCACCCCTAGATAGTTGTTGAAGGATCTGGGCAAAGTTGTCCATCATCGCATTCCTTTGTCGTTCGAGGGCCTCTTTGAGCAAGATTTTGATAGGATCTCTTGCCCCCTTGTCTTTATTTCATCCGTCATGGGAGGCCGTCGGGATTTGCGAGGCTGGTCTTGCAAAGGTTCGACCAGTTCAAGCCCTAACTCCTTATATCCCGACCTCATTGGGGACATGGAAAGAAAAGCAGAGAAAGAGAAAACCCCTCTTATATCACTGATCCGGATTTAAACAGGAACACAACAAATTATAGAGGTAACCATAAATACAAATATGCAGCAAAAATAATACTTCATTTCATTAATGTAAAAATACTGAAATATACTTGCAAACAGAAATGGAAATAAACTAGCTTAGGCAATGATAGCGTATCTCTGAGGAGAGATGTGGCAGCTACATGCCTCTAAACTATCTTACAATGAGGCTCAAAGGCCTATTTATTGTTGAGAAACAATGGAAAACCCTAAACAGCCAAAACCCTAACCCTAGGAGATGAAGCGCCAAATTATGGGCCCCATTTTGGGTAAATTGGTACATCAACTTCCCGGGGTCATAACTTTGGCATACGATCTCCGTTTGGTGCGCACAATACCTCGTTAGAGAGATCCATCTGAGGACTACAACTTTGGGGCGAAAAAAATTAGGCCATTGACCCATGTTCCTCCTAGTTTTCCAACAAAACAGTGTTTAGGGCCTCAAAACGGGCTCTGGAAGTTCAAGACCCGAAAAAGTGCCAAAAATAGTAAATTGTGCTACAAATAAGGAAATTGAAAAACTGAAATAAATAATGGTGGAGGTCCAAGTGGAATTGGCGGGTGGTCACCAATATCCACCTTGATAACACCTACAATGGTTGCACCTTGCAAAACTGAGCACTTGCATTGACCAGTGCAGGTTGCCCTTCACCGAAGGTGCAATGATTCTAAAATTTCGGGAAAAATAAAAAATATTTTCGAATCTTCTCTTTCTAGAAGCTTTTAAAGTGGCTTTAACCATTTACCTTTGATAGAGATATCAAATTCCTACTCTAGAGGTCTTATCTCTTATTCGTATAGCTTATCCTTATTCATATGTGGATCCAAGTCCTAGATTGGTAAATCCTAAACTACCCCATTTACCCTATAAATTCATTGCATCCCATAGAGTGTATGTTAGCTTTCAGAGATTTCTAGTGCCCTAATGCTACTATTTTGAGCTTAAGATATCATCATCCATTAATTCATTAGGGTTGATATTGAATGTTTTCTTTCTCGCAAGGAAGGACAAGATAGTTGAGGAGACATCTATAAATTCAAACATCTATAATGTAACTCTCCTTCATTTATTAATACAAAAAGTACTATGTTTTCCTATACTTGTGTCTTATTGATGCTTATGTATTTCAATGCCTTTTGACTCATTGATTAAAGACTTTGGTTTATGTTATGTGGATATTATAGTTTTCTTGCTTGTTTTAGTCATTTTTCAGGTACCATTTATAGCACTTAGAGTTAGAATTGGAGCTTACAAGCAAGGAGGAGAGGAGTACTTATAACAGAGTCCACGTAAGTATTTCCTTCGTATTCTAATCTCTCTAAGAAAAGCATTGATATTTTTGCCCCTATTGTTTATAGATCAAGACACTAGACCTAGAGAGTTCTAGAGAGTTCACTTTATCCGTACAAGAGAATTTTCCACCTAACACGTCTTAATAGATACCAGCTAACATGGATCTATTTTAGTATACAATTAAAAAAAATAAAAATAAAACTAATTTAATTAGAAAACACTAAAAAGTCATATAATCCTACCCATCCAAATTCAATTCTCATATTTGTTAAGTTTATAAGAAGTATATCATACACTCATATAATTTAATCTATCAATATACAAATCTCAAACAAATAAGATCCAAGGCAAACAAACACGCTTTCAATCTTATTCAGATCAAGAATTCCGTTTACTGGCCAAGGGCAGAGGTCATGAACAATACTTAAATACATCCAAGTGTAGATATGCTAGTCTCTATCACAAATTCGATGAGTTGTTCAATTAAAAATCGACGGCCCTGAAAACCGATTCATAGAATTGCGGACAGGAACTTCACGAATTCGACGTTCAAGTGGTAGGAACATCACAAATTCGATGAGGCACCGAATTAGAAGTCAATTGGGAGGAAACCAAAACATGCAATCTCTGCACTGTGGAAGGCAAGCCTAAAAATATGAGCAGACACATTGTTTTCATTAATATCAAGCATTCACACAAATGTTGTTTCGTTCACCTTCAAATATGCATATCAAAATATTATTTCATATCAAACATTCACACTAATGTTATTTCCTGAAACAAGTATTGATAATAAAATAGACTCAAAAGCAAGCGTAAAACCAGGGATCTTTGTCAGATCGAGGATGCCCTTGGATGTAACAAAGGTCATGGACGATAGTTAAATACATCAAAGTGTAGATTTATTTGTCTATCTCCTGCAGGTCAGGATTCTGGGATATTCTCAGAATTTGCAGGTCAGGATTCGGGCATATTCTCAGAATTTGTAATTTAAATAAGGATGTTTACCCTAAGAATATCACAAATTGAAATCAAGTTATCCTGATCTTTCCGAAAATTCAAATAATTCAGTTCGAATATTTCTAAATTTTAAAACATTTTCAAATTTTACAATAGAGTTAAATTCAGGATAAATAGACTTAAAACTTTGCATGTATCTTGATTAAATTGAGAATATCAGATTTACTAATCTTGGAATTTTGCAGATGTCAAAGATGAACGCTTCTTATCTGCCCTTTGCTGTTGTAAGTGTTGTTCTGTGCAATGTACTGCACAGATCGGAAGCTAAATGCAATCCAAAATCGACAGTAGAGTTTAGCAGAAAGAATTTTCCTCCTGGATTTGTATTTGGCACGGCCTCCTCAGCATTCCAGGTTCAAAATTGTCATTAGAACTCTACCTTTTCTGCCTTGTATGAATACTCTGATGCTGAGCCATTTATGCTAATGTGCCACTTTGCAGTACGAGGGTGCAGTAGAAGAAGATGGGAGAGGACCCAGTGTATGGGATACCTATTCTCATAAAATTGGTATTGGTTTCCAAGAGCAAGCTGTGATTTTAATCCCTTTTTTTTTTGGTGCAACCAGTATAAACCATTTAAAATCATGTGAACACCATTGCTTTTACAGGGAGTATTCTGGATTCCAGCAATGCAGACATTGCAGTCGACCACTATCATCGTTACAGGGTCAGATTTCCAACCTCCCAATAAAACAGTGCTGTAAGAAGGAATGTGTGTAGGGTAATAATCATATTTGAATACGTTGTGCAGGAAGATATCGGGCTAATAGTGGATATGGGGATGGATGCTTACAGATTTTCGATCTCCTGGTCACGCATATTTCCCGGTAAGATAAATTTTCTTTTTAATCCAGGAATTTTATCTTATAGGTAAGATAAATCACTTTTTCAATTTCACTGGGTCATTTGTTCAAATTTGATGGAGAGATCGAAGATAAGAACTATTTGTAGGGGAGCTTTACATAATTAGGGGAGCTTTACATAATTTCACATAATTCTGATGATAGCATCGAAACATTGGAGGCTGGCCTAGGCTTAGCCTGGTTGGAAAAAAAAGACTTCCTTTTCGGTAGAGACAACCTAGATAAATTAACCATTGTTTTTTATTTTTTTAACTGTGATGAATAATTTGTTGAAATAATTTGGAGGATACTCAAAATCAAATCGAATAAAGAATATATCCCACCATTATTATAAAAATACTAATCAATTTGAGAAATTAATGAATTGGAGCAAATACAGATGGAAGTGGAAACATTAATGAAGCAGGAGTCCATCATTACAATAAATTCATAGATGCGCTTTTGGAAAACGGTATGCAATTCAATAGAAGCTGCTACAAGTTTCTGATAATTTGATTCTAATTATAAGTATATCGAACTTAACGTCTCGCGAGAAAGTTACAGGAATCGAGCCATATTTGACTCTGTATCACTGGGATCTTCCACAAGCGCTAGAGGATGCCTATAATGGCTGGCTCAGCTCCAAAATTGTGTAAGACCTATATTCCTATTAGTATATATACACAACATTGCAAGTTTGTTCAAATTGAAATCAGTTTGCAGCATGAATTCACGGTTCGTTTGTTATGCCTGGCCTGCAGAGACGACTATGTGAATTATGCGGAAACATGCTTTGAGAAATTCGGAGATAGAGTTAAAAACTGGATAACTTTCAACGAGCCACATACGTTTGCCGTTGAGGGGTACTATAGAGGCTATTTTGCCCCTGGGCGATGCACCCATTGTGCCGCTGGGAATTCGGCCACCGAGCCCTATATGGTTGCCCATAATATGCTTCTTGCTCATGCCAAAACTGTGGACATATACAGGACAAAGTATAAGGTATATGTTTTAACTGGCTGTTATATTTTCTCCACTAAATGGGTTTTTATGTGTCTATAACTGCTGAAGTTATGTGAATTGTAATTTGTGCAAATGTCTAGAAATATGACAGGAGAAGGGTGAAACAATTAACCTCTTTTCTGATGGTCAGATTTCTAGATATTCTTGGAATCAACATAGAGATTCTAGTTTACATATACACATTTGGCTAAGGCAGATAGCTAGACTGAGCAATCATCATTAGAGTTGGGCAGCATCAGGGTGTTGAATATAGAATTTATCTATATTGCAAATTTTATTCCAAAATTTTATGGACATCAGCAAAGCTAATTAATTGTTTGTGTACATATGATTCTAAAATATTCCTGTAATATAATTTTCGGAATAAAATTCCACCTCGTATATACCTCTGGAGAGTAAATTAGAAATGAATACCGCAGGCAACGCAAGGCGGAAGAATCGGTATTTCCTTGGATGTCGTGTGGTACGAGCCCATGTCCGATTCTCCTGAAGACATTGCAGCTACACAGAGAGCCCAGGATTTCCAATTGGGATGGTAAGTACATGGAATGGCACTAAACATTAACACCCATCCATCTCTTCAAAATAACTATACTATAATTTTTCATTACTTGCAGGTTCATGGATCCGCTGTTTTTGGGCGATTATCCATCGTCAATGAGAGAGAGAGTCGGCAACCGACTACCGGCATTTTCGGCACAAGAGTCTCATCGCGTAAAAGGGTCTGTGGATTTCGTTGGGTTGAACCATTACACCACCTATTATGCGACGAACAACGCAACAGACGGCAGCTCGTTTCGTCTCAATGATGCGCTTCCCGATTCCGGCGCTGTCACCCTCCGTGAGTTTCGAACATTGGCCCTTACCTTCGCTTTTTTAAGTTTTTATTTTCCATTCAACGTTTAACGCTCTGCAAAATTCTACGCGGCATTGACGGTCATAATAAGTCGGCCACCAATCTATGTTGTAAGAATCACGTTATTTGTCGAGTCCTTTTTTTGTTCGAAGAGACAGCATTATAAGTTGATTGTTAAAATAAATAAATAAATTTTGTATTTAATAAAAGGTTAAGTTATAATGGGTATAGTATTTAGTTTTATTAAATAATGTTTATTATAATTATATTTGGTTGGTATAATATTAGTTTAAATTTATTTTAATTTTAGATTTATTTTTGTCGAGATGGATTAAATTTTATTTTAGATTTACTTAATATAAGAGGAATTATATTTGTTTAACAGAATTACGGGTTATAAAAACTTGTAATAACTATTTTATTTATTGTTGATTTTTTTAATTTAATTTTGATTTTTATGTAACTTGAATAAGTCAAAATGTTTATATAACATAATATGACAGGGTTTATTACAACATCTCTTCTATGTTGGATTACAGAAAGTTTTTCTTATCTTAAG
>APFE030686796.1:35372-66688 GCA_000404065.3 Pinus taeda | reverse complement strand
GCTTGGCCCGTAGCAGGTAATCATATGACTAGCCAAGTAGTTTTTAAATTTAATTAAAAAAACGTTTTGGTAGGGAAGGTGTAGAATTTAGAATTCAGAAGTCTTAAATTTTTGTTGTATGGAGAAGATGAGCAGGTGCAAAATTCTTCACATTTTAGTCATATTTTTCCATTCTCCATTGTACAACCTCTCGACACTAATCAAGAGTTCATTTGAATTTGTTAAAAAAAATAAAATTGAACGTGGGGTATTATTCAATTTCTCGTTAGGGTTCAAGTTTCACGAAGGAAATTCTCATACTTATACCTATTCAATTTTCATGAAGGATATGGTTGTGCTTATGCTCATGCTTGTGTTTAGTGATATTTACAATAGTGGGTAGGGCTACATGCAAGTCCATTGGATTAAATTTTTTTAATGTTATCGTAGTCAACCGGAATATGCTTGTTCTTGCGGATAAATTAAACCTCGCAGTGAAATAAATTATTCTAAGTAGTGGATAGAAACGTATGAAGTGAATGATATAATCATCATGTTATCACAGCTACAATACAAGAAAATTGACACCCCTACAAGTGCTATAAAGGGAATTGACTAAATAAAAGGATAATTATATAAGCCCTAGTAAGGTATTATTCAATGAAAAAGGTTTTCATGAACAATGTTAAGAATATAAAGAGCATGTATCTCTATTGCATCAAATAGTAGAGTTAGTGGTAAGTGGCATAGTAGGTAACTATTATTTCTTGGGCCATAGAGCTATCCCACTCATTATAGCATCTGCATCGACGATGATGTATAAGGAGAAATGCTTATATTTTGAACATATATGGGTGATACCTCTTTTAAATAGGAACTTGATCATCACTATGCTTAGTATGGAACATAGTATGCTTCTAACAAATAACTAGATAAATATTTATGATAAGAATCAAAACTCTTATTTTAAGATACATTTCACATTATTCTAATTAAAAAAGATCATACAAATAAACTAAATTTTAACCTTAATTTAAATTATTATTATTATTAATTAGAAATTAAATAACATATATTCTTAACCATGGAGATTCACATTCATTTTACGAGGTAAACTTGCAAATAGCTTTTGTTACAATACCATCGACCAATACCATATTATTATACATTTTATTTAATTAATTGATTTGAGATATATTAATTAGAAGAGGATAAATCTTAACCTTTGATATTTGTATAATACTATAAATATTAGAGGGAAATTAAATGGCCACCATCCACTTAATAATTACTAATAATTAATTTGAAGGTCATGATTTCACATGGCAGGAGAGTAATGAGGTTTAGAGAGATCAATTGTGATTAAAGAATGATAATATTATATTATTATGAACCTAATTTGTTAGATATTAGCTTTATAGAAAAATGTTTATTTTAACATATTGACCTTTAGATTAGTTTGCAAAAGACACAAAGATCTAGATTCCATGAAGATATGGTGTATAATATTAGCATGCAAATATATTCCATAATTTTAGTCATGTAAAGATTTCCGTTATTCCTATGGTTTTTTCTTAGATTGGAGTTCTCTAATGCATGTTCTAATAGAGTTATGGAAATGATTGTTATGAGCTACTTTAAATTATGATTAAGTAAAAATATAATGTTACAGCATTCCCTCACTCCCAAATAGTGAGAATTTTTGGGTGTTTTAGGTTGAACATATGAAGAAAGTGGGACACTCAAAATAATTGTAAAGTAGAGAAAACATGTTAAGCATACACATGGAATTAATAACCAAATAAGATAAATCATGAGTTGCATTTAATATTCACAATGATATATATCTATACAATGTGTGTGAGCATCGACTTTCATGTAAGTGATATCTTGGACTTCAATCACTCTTTAAATTCCACACCATAACCTTTAGCGGATTAGATGTTCAACATCCCCCCTGAATCTAAATAGGCATATATGAGTATGTTGGGAACGGGATCCCCTAAGAGCCGTTTTTGGGCTAAAAGTCCAGATTTTCAGACAATTTTGTAATAAAATTGTAAATTCTCTGCATTTTGTGGTCACGGAGTGTCAAGCCATCAAGAGTCATAAATGGCTTTCTGCTCTTATTTTGTAAAGTATCAAGTATGCTATAAGGATATAGCCATGGTCCATGGACCATGGGATTGTATAAAAACGAGCTAAGTAATTAAGCTCTACGCAGTAATAAGGAGAAAAAAAGAAGCATTGGAGGTTTGGTAGATAAGTCTAAGTGTTTCAAGTCTTAGCATAGGTAGAGGCTCTACTGCTCCCTCAAATGAAGGTATAAAATGGGAGAACATGAGGAATCAAAAAATGATGATTTAAGGATGACCATCAACACTCAAACGCTTAGTGTAGTTCCAAGAATACTTCCAAATCTTGAAAGAAGTTGTTAGCCTTTTTGTTAATTTTAGGTATATTCTATGCTTAGAGCAATTTATTTCAATTTTCGTAGTTAGCCTAATATCTTTTCTAGATTACCAATCACATCATCATTAAAGTAAACTACAGATAGAACATAAACATAAATTGCAGAAGACAAGCCAAGATAAGAGGACATAAGATGTGGTGCTAGACAGAGACAAACCCTAATGTGGGGAAACCCTTGATAAATTCTTCTTATATGTTATTCAATAGTTGAGAAGAGAGAGAGAGTGAGAGAGAGAGATAGTACGTTTACAATAGAAGTCAACACTTTGACTTATCTAGATAAGAGCATAGATCATCTCTAAGAAGATGATACATGAGATCAGTTGAAGACATGCTCCTTCGACTAATTCTCCAAGGTGTCTCCTTCACCTATCATTGTGCTGGATTTCGTCATCATGTTGCAGCTCACCGCACTGCACCATACTGCACCCATCATCACTATGCTGCATCTCATCACGCTTCATTAATCATGACTGTACCCATCACTGTACTGCATTAAGTGCCATTGTTGCACCATGTTGCCATCCTCACCTATGTGGTGCTTGCAGCTTGCTTCCTTGTTGTCCCTTGCTTGCTTGTTTTCCCTGACATGCTTGTTGTCCCTAGCATGCTTGTTGTTGTATGCTAGTTGTCCCTTGCATGCTAGCTGTAACATTGCATGCTTGATGTACTTGCTGCTAAGTACCATACAAATGTCTCAATGTTTGTTAGCTGTCCCTTGCATGTTGCCCTCCTTCGAAGATAGATGCTTCGACTGCTTTGGCAGTTCTCGGTAGTTCTAGCAATTCTGACTGTTCCCAATAGTTCTCGAGGTTCCGATTGTTCCTGGCAATTCTGATAGTTGTAGTAGTTCCAACTTTTCTGGTAGTTCCAGCAGTTTTGGTTTTTCTGACTTTTCTGACTTTTCCAGTAGTTCCCGCTTTTCTGGCTTCTTCGACAGTTTTGTCATTTCTGGCAGTTTCGACTTTATTCTCTCTCGATCAAGGTAACATAATTCTTTAGGATCTCTCCTCCTACTAAAACCCAAATATAAGTAGGGAGAGGAAGAGATCCCAAGTGTCTTGAAATGGCTTAAAGGCCACCTATATTTATACTAAAACGTTGAGCACATGTGGGCTTTATTTGGTTGCTAGCCGACCTTGACGAATTGTCTTATAATGTAAATAAATTCATAAATCCATGAATGCTTATCGGAATCGGATGATCTATAGATCAATCCTACACCTCTCAATGAGAGGGATCCAAGAAAAATATCACCTGCCATAAATAAGATGACCCACATGGATTTTGGCCCTAGTTTCCAATTTTAACAATCCCTCTCAACTAGGGAGAACTCCATCCGTTGATCCATAGTGTGACTGTACTATCTCTTCCATCAGTGCCCTGCACTGCTCTGCTCTTCTCTGGTCTACTGAGCTCTGCTCTGCTTTGATCTACTAAGCTCCACTCTGCTGAACCATGAAGAAGAAGAATGGATTGAGAATGTCTCATACCATTCTTTACTGACCTAACATGAGTTTCATCTCAGGAGAGTGTCACATTACTCTTACTGACTCGAAGTCAATTTTATTGATCCCAGACCAATATCAGAAGAGAGTGTTTCAAACCACTCATACTGATCCCAGATCAGTTTCATTGATCCTAGATCAATGTCAGAAGAGAGTGTCTCAAACCACTCACACTAATCCCAGATCAATTTCATTGATCCCAGATCAATGGAGGTCATCCTAGCATAGGGGGTATGGTATACACAATAATGCATCTATTGATAGTACTACTATGGTCCCTATCCTCATTTCCCTACTCATTGATCAGATGAGAGATACTTCCCATGAGTCCCAGACTGCATGGGTAAGTTGCCTCGACAAGAGGACTAATCATCTTGTCCATAGAAGAACGAATCATCGTGTTAGTGGAGGCCATGGAGAACTAATCATCATGGCCCATAGGAGAACTAATCATCTTGTTACATAGTTGCCATCGAGAACAAATCATCCTCTTCCATAGTCGCCATGAAAAATAAATCATCCTATCCCACATGAGAACTAATCATCATGTTGCACAATTGCCATGGGAGAACTAATCATCCCAGCCCACAGGACAACTAATCATCTTGTTCCACAGTTGGCACGAGAGAACTAATCATCGTGGCCCAT
Organism: Pinus taeda; assembly: GCA_000404065.3. Classification (NCBI taxonomy): domain Eukaryota; kingdom Viridiplantae; phylum Streptophyta; class Pinopsida; order Pinales; family Pinaceae; genus Pinus; species Pinus taeda. Next base: position 62,081 of record APFE030686796.1, on the reverse strand, counting down.
AGAAGAACTAATCATCTTGTTTATAGTACACCACCATGGGAGGGTGAGTCTCCTTGTGGTCGTATGTTGCTCTAGTAAGTACCCCATGGCCGTGAGAGCTCCCAGTGCTCAATGCATGCAACATGCATGACCCTTATAAGGTCTCTCAACGACTGCAAGTTTTTCAGGAAAGTCACAGATTTGACCTTTCCGTCGGGCTTTGACAAAATGTTTACAACCTGCATATGAGTCTCAATGTGATGGATCCTCCTTGCTCATCAACTTATTATATCGGAGAGAAGGTAGTATCTGATGTCTATCTATTGGAGGAATCATCGAATACAAGATTCCTCAATAATTGAATCCCCCCTCTGGCTGTCACAGAGAATCATAATGGTATTCATAATGTGTACAAATAGCTCACTTAAGAGCTTCTGCAACCATGCAGCTTCACACGAGATCATACTCGTAGCTATGTATTTGGTGTCGGCAGTGCTTATAGCAACCGACTTCTGCTTCCTTCTCATACATGATATCGAAGCATAATCCAAAGAGAACCAACATTGAGAAGTTCTCTAGTGATCCTCCATACTGCTTGCACAGTCAACATTCTAATAATCATGTAGTTTCATATTTCCACAGTGTATCTCAATCCATGAGAGATTCTTGGCACCAATCCAATGAGGCTCAACCAAATAGGAGCTCACCATGCTAACTGCAAAACATATTTCCAAACAAAAGTTCACCAAGAACATGAACACAAATGAGTTTATGAAACTCAGAGACATTTCCCAAATCTGGTTCGACATCGCTACCATATAAATCCTGAAAGTCAAGATCCTCAAGGTAGTCACAGGCTTCCAGTTTATCATTCCACATCTGGAATCCAACTCCCTCTTACTTCTGCAAATGAGAGGGTGTGCACCTACCAGAAACAGGTTATCCTCATAAGGTGCCAGTATGAGAGGTTTATCATCCACAACCTTCAGGTAATGGTTTGGATCGGCTTCACTCATAGTGAATCTCAACTTCATCAAACAACTATCAATCCTCTCATACTACGCCCGGGGTGTTTTTCTTCAAGCCACAGAGAGCTTTGTTCCACTTGTATACATGAGATTCCCAATCATGAATCTCAAACTCCTTAGGTTATTCCAAACCTGTGGACTTGCTGCATGAGGGGAATGATCCCCTTATAAGATTTTCCTTCAATACATCTCAAACATGTACCTTCATGCTCTACTTGAATTCAGACATCCCTATCGCCATTCGACTCACATCAAGTAGGGCCCCATAGGTAGACCTTTGGTGTTATATAGGTGATATGTCAATTGAGATGATCCCCAATGGACCATCTTGCAACTTGATACAAATTGCCAACCATGAACCCATGAGAAGAAGCATCTTTGAAAATTATATTTTTTAACACATACCTTTCCATTGATGAATGCCACCCTGAAACCTTTGACTTCCATTTCCAAGATAGACACCAGGTTCTTCTTACGATCAAGTACATAAAAGACATTTTGTAAATGAATCGAGTTACCCTCATTCAATTGAGGGTTAACATTCCCTACACCCTTTCGGGGATAGGTGGCATTGACTTCAAGTATAATCCCACGGTTGTTTCCATCTCTACCAAAATTGAAATAGCACCCTTCTATCTGATGAGGTGCCTTGAAACACTACAATCAATAAGCTAGATTCCTAAAGAATCTGAAGGAGAGGGTCAGTACAATATAATGTTTCTTTATCTTATTAGAAATAACATTTGATTCTTCATACGTGGGGTTGCTTGCCTTCTATGAAGAGTCAGCCATTTCCCTAATGACCTGCATTACCTATCATTCCTCTAATCATTGAAGATGTCCCTAGAATGATTGTTATCATCATCAAGTGATGTGTCCCTACCTCAGAAACTCCTTCACATAATGACTGAACTTATTGCAACCATGGCATCTGCCTTTCCTTTCACCCTTAGATCTGGGCTTCCCATTGAAATCATATTTAGGTAGGCCATCAAAAACTTCTGCTGCACCATTCTAATAATATTCTCTGCTTCGACTTCACCCTTGGTGAATTTGAAAAGGGATGAGGAATCCATTGATCCTTTTGTCATTTCCCAACTATCTTTGATGATTGCTCTTTCACTCTTGCTTCTAGCCTTCCACCCTCTAAATGAGGGCAATGTTATTCCTTAGGATCTCTCCTCCTACTAAAACCCAAAGACAAGTAGAGAGAGGAAGAAATCCCATGTGTGTTGAAATGACTTGAAGGGGACCTCTAATTATACTAAAATGCTGAGCACATGTGGGATTTATTTGGTTGTTGGTCGATCTTGACGAATTGTCTTATAATGCAAATAAATTCCTAACTCCATGAATACTTATCTAAATTGGATGATATTTAGATCAATCCTACACCTCTTGATGAGAGGGATCCAAGAAAAATATTAGCTTCCATAAATAAGATGACCCTCATGGATTTTGGCCCTAGTTGCCAATTTTAACACTTTTGCTAGAGGAAGTGTCCCTAAGTATTTTAAGAGGGAGACCATAGACCTAGAAAAGCGAGGTCTCAACCTACATAAAAATGAAGAACCTAAACCTCAAAAGGGGAGTCTCAACCTACGATGGTTTAAGGAAGGACAACAATCAAATCCATGGTTAGGGGCTTTTCTGTCTGTAGCTAGAACTTTGTATCTACGTTTGGCTCACTTTAGCTCTAGGCTCAGACAACATGTTTAGGTTGCGGCTTACACTCACTTGATTTATCTTTCAAGCTTATAGATCTCCATAAATCACCCCTAGTTTCATATATAAGGTGAGAATTGTAAGACTTCTCAATAGACTTCTCACTTTGGCAGGAACCCTTACGCTTTAGTGTGATTCATGAAGGTTGTCTACACTCAGCGTGATTCTCAAAAAATGGCAATGGTATTCAATACTAATGACTATGAAAATATATGTTGTTTCAATGTACTCCGCCCACATGCAATATTCACCACCACGGGAAAAGATCGACCTCCAAAAATTATTTTCCGACTATCTTATGCATACACAAACTTGTTCATGACCACCTTGTTTAAACTGATCTTCTCCATTTTACACAAAATATCAAGAGAAAAACACAAATTAAGGAAAAATATAGTTATTCTCCATCACATAGCCTCATACACTTCTACCATATGAAGTTCCCAATTCATTTATCTTAAGGCTTGGGGAATGTCGTTGGGAAAACTATAGTTATTATCTCATAGCATAGAAGAACATTTTTTTTTAATGTTGTCGTTTATATTCAAAAATGATTGTGGGTTTGTGAAAACCTCTTCTAATTTTTCGATGAAAATCACAAAGGAACGGATCTACTTTTTGCTCAAAATATCAATTCCTTCTCTCAGTCGGATGGTAGCATCAATTTTGTGCAATTCCTTTGAGTTGCCACAACATTTCTATCTAGTTCTTCCTTTCTTCCAAGTCTAAGTCTCTTCTCTTTGTTATTAAATTACAAAGATCTTATTTCATATTGAAAGGTCTGTTCAAGAGCCTATGAAGTGTGGTTTTTCCTCCAACAGTGCTACAACTCTTTCCTTTCACCTAAAATGGTTATCCTTAAAATATGGTTTCATTTTCCATCGGTCTCAACCAACAAGGTATTGGTGCGGTTTTGCCTTTGTCACACATTTTCCCTCTTTACTAGGACCATCGTACATTGGCAAGTTCACAACCACTTACATTGGTTACCAAGAGTAGTGAAGTTCTCGTATGACTAGGCTCCCATGTGACACTATAAAAGCCTTGGTGAAAATTCCATCTAATAAAAGTTAATAAAGGAAAAATAATAACCTTAGTTGAAGGGACACTTAACCCAAGTTGAATGTTGGAAGAAAGTATGTGCAAGGGGACATCAGGATAGGAAGCTACAATGAATTTTTCTTGGAGATATCGATTTGCATGTATGATTTCCTTTTTAGTTTGGTATGTATCAAATATGCATGTGATTTATTGGTCATGAAATGTCATTAGCATTAAGGTTTTCCTCGATTGATAGTGGATTTTCCTAGCCTTGCCATTTATTGGACTACCATGGTGTTGTGAGTTCATTTTGTTGTTTTGTCATTTATTCTCATGTTTCCTTTAGCTTGGTTTGAGTTACTAATTCCTAGAGCCTTTGTTGGAGAAATGATGTGGAGCATTGTAACAACTTGGGTTGAGTTACTAGTCCTCGATCCTTGGTTGGACAAATGCCCTATAGCCCTTAGTGGGTTGAGTTACTAGTCCTGGAGCCTTGGTTGGATATGTTAGTTCCTGTTAGTCCAACCAGTCACTAGTAATCAAATATGCTATTACAAGGTTTTTGTGAGGATCTCAAAGTCAAGTTTTTATTACTTCATTAGGTTTTCAAAATAAAAATTTTGTCACTCCTAGTCTGTCTAGGTCTATTGTTGCTCCTTTCAAAATTTTCATGTTCTAGTCATTGCCATGAATCAGTTAGATGTGCCTTCATTGAAAGGTCATCATCATCATCTCATTTATATCATCATGGTCCTCATTAAGCTCACTCTCACAATTAGGTAATTAGGGTCAAAGTCATACAAATTTTTCATCTCATTCATAAATCCTCACAACTGCTACATTTTCATTCCAAGGATGTAAACCTCTTTGTAGTTATTTCTTCCATTATACTCAGGTTGTGTTGCAACAAATATAGGTTGGTGGTTTATCATGAAGCTCAATAATATCTTACTTCTCTTAACTATGATTGCAATGCTTCATTTCCCTATCCTAGGGTTTTGAAAATAGTCTTCCACATTTCATGATTTCCATGTTGAATTGTTGTTAAAACTTGTGTCCTACTATTCATACACCTTTTCCTATCCTAATTACACCTTCCTAAACACCCTCCATTGAACCCATCATCAAATTCCATCATTTCCATCTAAACCCTAGATGGAGCACACTTTCTAAACCATTGGACTATGTTTCTCATGTTTGGAACCCTTCCCCTCAACCAAATTCTAAATCTCCACTTTCGTTAGTTCCCTAACCTACCTCACTATCCCCCATAAATTTTCCTAGAATTTTCCCATTTTCCTTGCAGCTATCAAAATCCCCTCTTTTCCAAAAACTAAGCCCAAATTATTGCTCCTAGTGAGCTAGGCTTTTATGTTGGATGAAAATACCACACAAAATGAAAATAAGAAGTACAATAATGGAGGACATGTCACAAGAGTTGAGCCATCTAACATCAAACATATTGATGCCTCACAAACTCATTAAGAGGTCATTTTCAGTACATAGGAATGGTTTTTCTTCAAAGTGTGTTTCCCACCAAATGGAGATGAACTTGACAAAAGCAGAAGAGGGTTTTTTCAATAGTATACCAAGCAAAAAAAACCTCCTTCATGTTTTAGACAGGTATCATATATTGGGATATATTCAACTTTCTTGGAGAGCTATGTGAGAAAGTCAAAAAAATTCAAGTTAATTTCCCGTTTTAGCCATGATTTTGTGGAAAGCCACACAAGAACTGAAAATGAATTTCCAATAAATGAGAGATGTTTTTTGCTTAAAATAATACTTATCTACAAAAACCTCTCTGTTTTTTACAAAAATATTTACAGTTAAGAGATATATCTCCATCTTTGAGATCTATATTAGTAGAAACCCCATAAATCTTGACACATTGTTGTAAGCTTGTTAGTAGACAGATTAGGATAAAATGCTTAAAAATAGGTCAAGAAATAACATTTTTCCACTATTTTGAACAAGGAATTGTGTTCTTAGAGTGGCGTTGGGAAAATCAATTTTCTTCCTAGTTCGTGTGTCTCTTCAAGAGCGTATGAAGTGTCATACAAGTACCTTCCGAGAAACAACCTAATTCTGAGAGGTGTAGACCCTCTCACTTATAGAAGTAAGAGGGAGTTGGATTCCAGATATGGAATGGTAAACTCCAAGCTCGTCACGACCTCAAGATCTTGACTTTCAGAAGTTATATGGTGGTGATGCGAGACCAGATTTGTGAAATTCCTTTGAGTTTCATAAACTCATCTCCATTGATGTTCTTGGTGAAATTCTGTGAGTATATATGCTTTGCGGTTAGCATAGTGAGCTCATATTTGATTGAACCTCACTAGATTGGTGCCTACATTCATCTAAGATATATTTAGGGAACAATTTCTCATGGGTTGAGATACACTACAGGAATATGAAGTTGCATGATTATCCGAATGTTTTCTCGACATGCAATGTGGAGGATCACTAGAGCACTTCTTGGTGTTGGTTCTCTTTGGGTTCTGATTCGATATCATGGATGAGTAGGAAGCAGAATTATGTTGCTATAAGCACCGTCAAGACTGAATACATAGCTATGAGTATGATCTCTAATGAAGATGCCTAGTTGCATAAGCTCTTTAGTGAGTTGTTTGTACACATGTTGAATACCACTGCGAGTATTTGTGACAACGAGGGGGGAATTCGATTATTGAGGAATCCCATGTTTGATGATTGCTCCAATAGATAGACATCAGATACTACCTTATATGGGATATGGTAAGTCGATGAATGAGGAGGCTCCATCGCATTGAGACTGATGTAGAGGTCACAGACAATTTGTCAAAGCCCCAGGGAAAAGCTCAAATCCATGATCTTCCCAAACGACTTGGAGTCATTGAGAGACTGAGACAACATGTCCAAGCTGTGACTTATAATCGCTCGATTTATCTTTCAAGCTTATAGATCACCATCAATCGCCCCCTGTTTCATATACAAGGTGAGAATTGTAAGACTTCTCAATAAGAATAAATCTTGGTATGAGATAAATATATTCTTGGTTGTTGAAGCCCATTACCAAGAAGAGAGGAAAAAAAGAGATCCATCAAAGGTGAATCTTTGTTCTTGTAGGAGTATTATTTCTAAATCATTTTTTCAATGATAAGTAGTTTTATGATAGTTCTCCCGTGGATGAAGATCAAAATAATGATCTTTTACATGGACAACTCTATCAAAATGTTGGCATCTAAAAATCTATAATGGAGGAGGAAGAGGAGCACGCGAGGATAATTTGTCTTAAAGAAATATAGCAATCTAAAATTTGATGGGTTTTGAATAATCTAAATTATTAAAATACACCTCCTTGTCATATCCAAGACATGTTATGTGTTTGTTTCTCACAAAATCTTCCAATGGTCTCATGATGTGTTTGGGAAGTGGTGAATGAATTCCTACATATGTATTCAAATCTTCTCTTGCACTCAGAGGTGAATGATGAAATTTACTAATTTGATTTGTTTTTGGTTGTTTATGGGATTTTGTATATGTTCTGAACAAAAATAAGTTCAAACATAAGCTCCCATTGTTGTAACTCATCTTGTTGGAATTGTGACTCAAGATGCAAAAAATCTCTCTTCTCTTATGCATTTAGTATACATGTTTGAATGTGAGCGAGAGTGGATTTGTTGATTTTGGTTATGTTATGAACAATAGAGACCATTAGAGTGTTTAATAACTCTAACAAATCATTGATCCTAGCCATTATCTAAAAAAAAATAAAACCCAAAAAGGCTTTTCACTAAAAATGTGCCTCAATCAGTTCTAGAAGTTTCTTTTACTGTGGCTTCAATTTATGAAAGGAATACCATGCTACACCAAATTCTTTAATAAATGCCATTTTCAAATACAGAGGGAAATATCTATCACTTGGCTTATTGAATGTGACAACTCCAAAATTTCCAATCTCAAGAACACGTTAACACATATTTTTACATGAAACCAAATGCAGAATTTAATGTTACCTCCTTAGGAAAGATGTGAGTAATGTCTTTGGGTACAAATGTCACTTTGGCAGGAACCCTTACTCTTTAGTGTGATTCATGAAGGTTTCTTACGCTCAGCCTGATTCTCAAAAAATGCAGTGGTATTCAATACTAATGACTATGAAAATATGTGTTGTTTAAATGTACTCCACCCACATGAAATATTCACCACCACGGGAAAAGATTGAGCTCCAAAAATTATTTTCCAACTCTCTTATGCATACATAAAATTGTTCATGACCACCTTGTTTAAAGTGATCTTCTCCATTTTACAAAAAATTATCTAGAGAAAAACACAAATTAAGGAAAGAGATAGTTAGTCTCCATCACATAGCCTCATACACTTCTACCATATGAAGTTGCCAATTCGTTTATCTTGAGGCTTGGGGAACGTCATTGGGAAAACTATAGTTATTCTCTGATAGCATAGAAGAACCATTTTTTTGAATGTTGTCATTTATATTCAACAATGATTGTGGGTTTGTGAAAACTTGTTCTACTTTTTTGATGAAAAACACAAAGGAACGGATCTATTCTTTTCTTGAAATATCAATTCCTTCTCTCAGTCGAATGCTAGCATCAATTTTGTGCAATTCCTTTGAGTTTCCACAACATTTCTATCTAGTTCTTCCTTTCTTCTAAGTCTGAGTCTCTTCTCTTTGTTATTAAAATACAAAGATCTTATCTCATATTGCAAGGTCTCTTCAAGAGCCTATGAAGTGTGGTTTTTCCTCCAATAGTGCTACAACTTTTTCCCCTCACCTAAAATGGTTATCCCTAAAATATGGTTCCCTTTTCCATGGGTCTCAACCAGCAAGGTATTGGTGTGGTTTCACCTCTATTGCACATTTTCCCTCTTTACTAGAACCATCGTACATTGGAAAGTTAACAACCACTTACATTGGTTACCAATAGTAGTGAAGTTCTCGTATGACTAGGATCCCATGTGACACTGTAACAACCTTGGTGAAAATTCCATGTACTAAAAGTCAAAAAAAAATTAGCACATAGGGATTGTTTTTCTTCAAAGTGCATTTTCCCCCAAATGGAGATGAACATGAAAACAGTGGAAGAGGCTTTTGTCAACAGTATACCATGTAAAAACAACCTCCTTCATGTTTTAGACAGGTATCATATATTGGGATATATTCAACTTTAATGGAGACCTATGTCAGAAAGTCAAAAAATTTCAAGTTAATTTTCCATTTTAGCCATGATTTTGTGGCAAGGCATACGAGAAACAGAAAATGCGTTTCAAAGAAATGAGAGATGTTTTTTGCTTAAAATAGTACTTATCTACAAAAACCTCTCTCATTTTTACAAAAATATTTACTGTTAGGATATATATCTCCATCTTTGAGCTCTATTCCTGCAGAAAATCCATAAATCTTGACACACTGTTGTAAGCACAACGCCTTCGTCCTGTGCTATTTCCTCAACCATACAAACATGAGAAAAGTTATATGATTGGATATACAGTAACCCCTAAATGTCGTATATCCACTTTTGCAAGATTGTTAGTCTAAAGAAATGCTCAAAAATAGGTCAAGAAATAACTCTTTTCCACTATTTTGAAGAAGCTGCTCTGTTTTCAGAGTGACGTTGGGAAAATCCATTTTCTTCCTAGTTGGTGTGTCTCTTCAAGAGCCTATGAAGTTTCATACAAGCACCTTCTAAGAAACGACCTATTTCTAATAGGTGCAAGCCCTCTCACTTGCAGAAGTAAGAGGGAGTTGGATTCCAGATGTGGAATGGTAAATTGTAAGCCCATCACTACCTCGAGGATCTTAACTTTTAGAAGTTATATGGTGCTGATGCGAGACCAGATTTGGGAAATTCCTTTGAGTTTCATCAACTCATTTGCATTCATGTTCTTGGTGAAATCCTGTGAGTATATATTCTTTGCAATTACCATAGTGAGCTCATATTTTATTGAACCTCACTAGATTGGTGCCTACAATGTTTTAAGATATCTTCAGGGCACAATCTCTCATGGATTGAGATACACTGTTGGAATATGAAGCTGCATGATTATTCGAATGTTGACTGAGCAGGCAATGTGGAGGATCACTAGAGCACTTCTCGTTGTTGGTTCTCTTTGGGTTTTGATTCGATATCATGGATGAGCAGGAAGTAGAAGTCGATTGCTATAAGAACCACCAAGACCGAATACATAGCTACGAGTATGATCTCTAATGAAGTTTCCTAGTTGTCTAAGCTCTTCAGTGAGTTGTTTGTACACATCATGAATACCACTATGAGGATTTTTGAAAACGAGGGGGGAATTTGACTATTGAGAAATCTCGTGTTTGATGATTGCTCCAATAGATAGACATAAACTACTACCTTATATGGGATATGGTAAGTCGATGAACGACGAGGCTCCATCACATTGAGACTAATGTACACGTCGCAGAAACTTTGTTAAATCCATAGGGAAAAGGTCAAATTCATGATCTTCCCAAACGACTTGGAGTCATTGAGAGACCTTCGTATAAGGGTCCGACATGTTGCATACATTGAGCTCTAGGAGCTTCGGGGGGCTTGGGGTACCTACTAGAGCAACACATGACCATAGGGTGACTCACCCTCCCCTAATGGTGCACTATGTACAGGGTGACAGGTTTAACCTTTCCGTGTGATACCTCCTGGCGACTATGGAATAAGATGATTAGTTCTCGTGTGGGCCGGGATGATTAGTTCTCCCATGGAAACTATGAAACATGATTATTAGTTCTTGTGTGGGCCAAGATGATTAGTTCTCCCATGGAAATTGTGAGACAGGACGATTAGTTCTCCTATGGGCCAAGATGACTAGTTCTCCTATCGCTAGTGATGGACAGGATGATTCATTCTATTATGGACACGATGATTAGTTCTCGTGTCAACGCATCCTAGCCATGTACTCTCGGACTCATGGGAAGTATGGTTTCAAGTGCCTGTGTATTTTGCAATATTATCATTGCATTGGTTAAAATGATATAGGCACATCCCAGCACATGGGTGTGTAATACCTTCATTAATTAACTGAGATCATTCACGAGTGATTTCAGATCAAGTGGCATCAAAGCTCTAGGTTTTTTAAGGTTAGACAAGCTTGTGATATATTTTGTTGTTGAATGCTAACTAGATAAAAGATTAAATTAGTTGAAGGATATTTGGTTGAGACTAACCTGGAAATTGGAAGAGTCTACCCTTAGAAGAAAATGTCAGAGGAAAGTACCTTGGGGCCAAATCCTCAATTCATAGATAGTTTACTGGCCATGAGGTCCATGGTAGAGGAAATGTATAGGAACTTTAGGGAACATAAATATGAGGACTCATTAGGCTCCAAGCAAGATAAACGAGAAAAAGAATCTCTCCTCCATGACCACTCAAAAGGCAAAGGGAAAGAAGAAAGCTTTCTCACACCTCTTAATGGCCATAAACATAAAAGGAAGACAACTTTGATCAAATTCGATGTTAAAGTTGATTTACCCATATATGATGGAGAGTTGAATGTAGAGAAGCTAGATAATTGGATCAGTAAAATATATGTTTATTGTAGAGTGTAGAGTATCGACTCAGACAAGAGTAAGATTCAACTGTCCAGCCTATGCCTCGGAGGCACTGCCTTGGTATGGTGGGAAGGCAGGACACAATTTGACATGAAGTTACATGGTAAGATTATTTATGTCTGGAGTGAATCTCTTTCTGCAATCAAAAAGTAGTTTTATCCACTAGCTTACATGCAGCAAGCCATGATGAGCTAGAAAACTCTTCGCCAATTGAAAGGGAAAAGTGCACAAGGTTACACTCAAGAGTTTAGGAAAAGAGCTTTGATTCTAGGAATTTCATTAGACTCACCTGAGACTCTGTTGAACGACATAGGTCGTCTACACAGTTACATGAGGGACAGTATCCTCATGTTTAATCCCACTAGTATAGATGAGGTATTTGTTCAAGCTACACATCTAGAAGTGATAGGAAAGAATGGGAACCTAGAAGTTGGAGGATAATACAAGCCTATTGCAAGCAAGAATAAGGAGAAAAGAAAACAAAAATGGAAAGAGAGGAAGGCCAAAACTACACAGAAAAGAAAGTCTTCATGCGCGCACTATAGGAAGGATGGGCATGATGATGAGCATTGTTGCATTCTGCATCTGGAGCTGAGACCTAAGAAGTTCGAGGGCAAGAAGAAGAAGATTGTTGTAGCTATTCAGAATGATTTGGGGCTAGACTCAGGAGATGAAGCAACCATTGCAGCCACAGGGTAAGAGGTAAATATTCTAAAGCATCTACTAGTAATTGTGCACAACCTATTCATGATGAGCAAAATGAGAGAAAAAGGCATGAGCTTTTCCATATTCGAGTTATTTCCAAGCATCAAAAGAGTGATACTGTTTTTGATAGTGGCTCACAAGTAAATTTAGTTTCTGAAGCAATTGTAAGGAAGTTGAGATTACTGACTACACCTCGTAAGAGACCATACCCATTAGGTTGGTTAAGTGATAAAGCACAACTACAAGTGACTAGACAATGTAAACTTAAGTTTTCTTTTGGGTCAGCATTTGTAGATGAGGTTGCGTTAGATATAGTTCCTCTAGATATATGTGTAATTATTTTAGGAATTCCTTGTATGATAGAAAAGCTACTTCCTATAGAGCTGAGAACAAGTATCTACTCGTTAAAGATGGAATCAAATACTTTGTAAGAGCTCATAAGCTCAAGAATATTTATAATCTCATAAACTCACGGAAGATGAAATGAATTGTAAATTCATGCAAACAATTTTTACTGATGGTTGTAAAGGAAAATAAACCTGATAAAACCAATGTATTTGAGGGTTGTGATGCTAAAGAACAAGATGATTTAGAAAAAGTTGTTTCATAATATGATATCTTGTTTCAAGAACCTAGAGGTCTGCCACCCAAAAAGGAAATAGTGCATGAAATTAATTTGTAGCAAGATGCTCCATTGCCTAACATTGGAATGCATAGGTTGTTCGCTTTAGAGAATCTATAAATCAAGAAACATGTGCAGGAGTTGCTCGAGAAGGGGTTAATCAGACCTATCACATCACCATGTGGGTCTCCAATCATTTTGGCAAGAAAGAAATATGGCTCGTGGAGAATGTGCATTGATTATGTGTTCATTTTAGATTACCGACTGCCATTGTATCTGATCGAGACACCTAATTTGTTTTGAAGTTTTGGTCGAGTCTATGGGAACTGATGGACACCAAACTGAAGAAAAGCACAACCCTTCATCCACAGATAGATGCCCAGACAGAAGTGGTCAACAAGACAGTGATCCACTTGCTCAAAGGCTATTGTGGCAACCATCCCAAACTTTGGGATGAAAATTTGTGTTATGTGCAGCATGCTTACAACCAAGCAAAACATTCTTCTACACAGAGATCTCCTTTTGAGACCTGTTTCAGTTTGACACCAAGGTCTCCCTTGGATTTTGTCTTTGGTAAAGACATAGAAGTTGATGGACACAGTGATGTGGACAAGGTAACCAAATTCATTGAGAAAATCGAGGAGATTCACCAAGCAGTATAGGAACAGCTGGAAAAGAGCCAAGCCAAATACAAGGCAAGGCATGACAAGCATTGGATGGAGCATAGTTTCCAATTTCGTGATCAAGTCTGGCTATATATCAGCAAGGATAGAATGCAAGGTGAAGGTAGAAAGCTAAAGCCAATAAGGTATGGACTTTCAAGATACTTGAGAAAATTGGTGAGAATGATTTTCACCTTTATTTACCAGCTTACATGGACATCTACTCAGTCGTTAATGTAGAGAGATTGATACTATTTGAACCTTCATTAATTGAAGATATCAAAGAGCAGAGCTAATTGCCTTCTATTGATGATTTGTTACCTGAATATCTCAATGAATTGCAAGAAGACACAGTTGTGGACAGGAAGGTGAGGATGACTCACAGGGTGTTGAATACCTCAGTATTGGACTCAAGGGTTCAAATCCAAGTAGTGCAAAATGGATAGAGATTGGAGAAGTGAGATAGCTATACCCTCACTTAGTCAATGCTTGAAAACCAACTTTTGATGGTCAAAAACTTTTTCAGTGGGAAGCCCATGATCTGAATTGGGTCCTTAAACATCTCCATGACTATTTCAAATTAAGTCAGGCTTTAAAATATTATGAATAATAGGCTTATCAGAAAGGACCTCTAAACAATGGTAATTTGCGGCCAGCATGGAACAGTGACGACCCTTAGTCAAACTGTGTTGACCATTGGCCCATGGAGACCACACATGGACACAAATTAGCAATCAGAAGCCCAGATCTAGAAACAAAGGAATTTTCTGATATGCAGGGCAAAACTCTCAGCAAAGGAAAGCCCGAGCACTCGGTCACGAGGAAAACAAGAAACCATGTAGAAACCGTCAGAAGGCAGGTCCACGCCCAAAACTGGTAGGATATCGTGTGCACTTTGAGTGGTAAGCAGGTTTGGCCGAGTTCAACGTGATTCCACACACTCGGTGATGCGTGTCCAATGGATGAGAGAGAAAACCACTTACATCGCGTGAGTAATGGTCGAGCAACTTAATCGCATGATATAGACGAAGACTATAGGATCTGGATGCTATAGATCAATGGTGGAGAATTAACTCGATGGATGACTAGATTCGATGGGGAAATGGACTGAGGCTCATAAATATTTGAGGTTAAGCATAACTGATGGGCTTGCAGAAGAATCGATTTCGAGGGAAAATCTTCGAGCAATGGAAATAACGATTGTAAAGGAAACTGATAGTCCATTCGTAAAGCAAGAAGTGGCCACCTTTCTGTGTAATGTTCCATACCAATGATGACGTAGAGCAGGGGAATTCTAGCAGACAGAGGCAGGTTATCTAGGGAGTCAGGAAGAGGGAACAAATAGTGAGAGACCAGATTGGATTTAAGCCATGAATAGACAAAGAGCAAAAAAGGGAACATAGAATTTAAGAGAAAGAAGTGAATTGTAGAGAACAGAGAAGCTGAGATGACCTGCAGAGCAAACGTCTCATCGAGCAGACACAACAGAGAGAGTCGAGAGTCTGTGAACTATAGAGAAGGCTTGAGAGGTTCAAGCAACTCCTCTGTGTAGACCTGTTAGGTATTGAGTACCAACTTGGACTCATACCACTGAGACCAGTTGAGGTCGACATTCAGTAAGGGTTGTTTGTGTACTTTAGAGACTTGGGGTATCCAACTACAATCCTAATGATCATTCTCCACATCACCCCTCATACACTTTTCATCGAGTACTCCACATCCAATGTATGTTATTACTAATAAAAAATTTAGTACATCATAATTACAAATGTGTCTCTCTTAGCCTTACAACCCCTAAATTCATTTATATATCCCAATGCAGTCGCCTAAAAATACATAACTTATATACATAGGCATGCAGTTCCATGCTAAAATTCTAGCTCAACAGCCTTATAGTCAAGTTACATGTAATTACAATCTCATGGACGGGTGGGGCTATAATAGCCCGCCCTAGATTTTATGCACTATCCTTAGAGAATCTTATGCTCGTAAATTGAAATTTCTTTAGAAAATCCTTGTCTTAAAGTATTGATTCATCCTATGGCATTCTCTATATTTTTAGTGCCATCTACACATGAATATCATCTCATGGTCCTTGCCGCAAGCTAATGAGCATGTATTCATTGTGTTATCAATATTATACAACTAACATACAACGAACAAATAACATCAATTTCAACAATAATGAATGTTCATATATGTATAATTTATAATGTATATGTATATATATGTGTGTGTGTGTGTGTGTGTGTGTGTGTGTGTGTGTGTGTGTGTGTGTGTGTGTGTGTATAGAATGATTTTCATTTTTTAGAAATGGAAACCGACAATCAAGTGTCATATACAATCATCATAAACAAAAAAATTATGAAAAAATATATTTCATATAATATAAAAAGCCAAAGTCAAGTTGGCATTTAGTTACTTAAATTGGAAGCATTCGCGCTAAATATAATTTTTCTACAAACAAATATATTTTCTTAGTTACTATCCTTGCATCTTTGATTTCCTTTTGTCTTACTGGTCCGTGTCCTATATACTTTCCATTTCACCATTATTTTCCCATAACACACTTTAGAAAACATATGTCCTCCTATTTTTTTCTGAATTGTTACCATCTCACATATCTAAATGTCACAGTATATGCTTTAAGACATTGTATATCCAATTTGGTTTTTAGTTTATGTGAGAATATCTTCCTTTGTTTGTATACTTGAATAAACACGTCCCTATTTTGGTTCTCATGTAATTCAATTAGTTTCAATCATTACCATTCATATTGCTATTCTATTTCACTAGCTCTTTGTAAGCCTCATTTCTTGTGATAGAGTTTGGTTTTCAAGGTCATTTAGAGCTTTGCTTCGCTCTAACTAATTACATTTCAAATTTCTCTCAACTTTGTTTCCTTATTAAATTTATTTAATTGTTGACCTTCGCCATACTATATCCAATCTATTTAAAACTACTACCACATTTAATAACAACTGTTATGGCCATATATAAATAATCATATATAGTAATCTCCCTAGTATGGCCATGTGACAATGGTATTGTATACGCATCAAGGGTTATAAAAAAAATTGTTGTAGCTTGTATATAAAACAGATCAAAAGTCTTGTTCAATTGTTTCATAATCTTATACTATCTCATCATAAATGTGCTACAACTTATTATCATCCTCTAATAATACAAAGGAAAAACCTTTTATAGCATGTTAAAAATGTGTTATGACATGTTATGGCCTTGTCATATGCCTAAGGAAAGTTTGTGATAAAGTTGTAAGTATGCTTGCAATGCATCAATATAGCTATAACACTCTGTCAAAATATATGATGTACATGTCACCTACCTGCATCAACTTGTTATATACCTACCACCTACCTGGGACCAATTTTCCTATAATAGCCATGTATATCTATCTTAATGCTTTCTTGCAACAACGTTTCATATAATCTACAATACACTTGTTTCTTATTCAATATTAAATCTAATAAAACTAACCAATTATTACATATAGTAATTCTCTTATACCGGTGACCAAATCTTGTTATGCTCTATTATATGCCCATTATGTACCTATGGAAAATCATCCTATAGTAATTTGATATACCTCTAACAACACCTATATATGATCTTGTTGCAATATCGATCCTAACTAACCATTAACCTATTATAAATTATGGTTATCTTAACATAAATATGCTATAACTAGTATCCTATTCTTTTACGTGTTTTTGAATAATCTATTATAATCACTATCACTGTCTAGTCACCTTCGGTAACTACTAACTTGTAATTATTCTACCACTAGTAATAACTTCCTCCTCACGGTTCTACAAACGAGAATATGAAGTCCTTTTATGCAATCTTAGGGTTGAAAATTTGATGTTTCCTTAGTCCAATCAAGGCTTGGTAGCCCATCCAATTACCATATACTCAAAATACTAACATAACACTCATAACCCCAGCTATGGGTGTATATTAATGGGGGTGGTACAGTGGTGGCATTCCCACTGGGTAAGTGGCAACCCAAATCCGCCATCTGTAAGGATAATCCATGGGACTACCACCCCCGTCATGTTAAATTGAATGAGGTTCATTACTCCGCCCTGCAACTCGCCGTCTGTTGCATTATGGCTCTCCCACGATTCGTCTCTCCAGTGTTTGGATCGCAGACCGTCTGCTGTGGTATGTTCATTGCTTGGGGCGCTGCTCTGCGGTATTTTAAGATCTAGCCTCCGCTAGTCATGCATTATTTGACGTCTTAGCTTTGGATGCATTGTTTGTTCTGCTCGCTGCTGGTTCTCGGGTCTTGGTAGTGGTCTCAGAGGATTAGGCCTCGGCCCTCAACATAGAAGGCCTCGGTCTCTTCCTTTGGGAGCAGTATTCTCCAGCACAAGGTCCCCAGCTATAGATCTCCCGTCTATAAGCATCAGTTTCTAAGTGTTCTCCTAGCGCCCCTCGTTGCTTCTGTTGACATCCCTGGTCGGCTCTCTATGCCAATTCTTACCTCGCCCCTCTGTGTCCCTTCTACCTCGCCTCTGTGGCCGTTTGTGCCCCTGTTAGCCATTAAGCCTCTGCGCATGATTCATCGGCTCTCTGTGCCTCTTGGCTCACGGAGATTCCACTCACTGTGCATTCCCTGCTCCAGCGTTATCCCTCGCGCAATCCCACAATGCCGTAGGAACGGCTCCGCCTCATTAGCAGAAGGGGCGGGTCTCAGGGAGGTTCCAGAGGAAGGGTTATCCCTCAGTGCTCCTCTCACACCACAGAATCCTCCTCCGAAGGAATTGACTCTCATGGTGCAAGGCGAGGCCAGGGAAGAGGCAGAGGTCGGGCTCGTGCAGCGACGTGTTCGCACAGCTCTCATCCCTCAACCCGCTTTCGCTTCCCATGTTCCCTTGACAACTCTACCTACTTTGTGTCTGTTCGGATTGATAAGTTCGATAACGTGGCTCCTCCAGAAGTCTCTGTGGAGCATAGGCAACCTTCTCCTCTTCACTGTCAAAGAATTCAGCCTGCAGAGGCCTTGGGTGCGGTGGCGGGTCCAAGCGAGCTGGCTAAAGATGACGGTCCATATACAGACAACACGTCGTTTTGGTTCGGATATGGCCCCAGGTGGTCGTTTCTGTTGTTCTATGATGTTTGTTCGACGACTTCAGTTCACAACCTTCTTTGTTTGACAGTTATTGATAAGCTCATGCTATGGCTCAGCTCTATTCAGATCGGAATCGGTTTTCAATTACGACTATGTTTGCTGCTCTATCTCTGTTTGTATAACTCTCTGGATAAATCCTGGGACAGTTGGTTTTGGTCTGTGTCAAATTGTCTGTCCTTCAGTTGGTTCTGGTTTATGTCAAATTGTCTGTCTTTTAGTTATCAAGAGTCTGTTGGACAAGTTAGATTCCAAGGGAAGTTTCACCCTCCAGTGTAAAAGTCCTATTAAATCCATATCTCAGTATGGAGAATTTTTGAGGCCAGCCTCAATGTAATCTTTTTGTAATCTTTTTGTATAATAATAGGAGTAGCCCAATTTACAAAAAAAAAAAACATAACACTCATAAAATTTTGTTTGAAATATTATAATATTGTTACGTATCTGATATTACCTTACTCTCTATGATAAAACTCGTATAGAACCTACATAAGGTCCCACTATGCAATCCACCATAACTCTTCTAGAAGCTTTTCCCATGGACAATAGTTATTGCAATTCTATGATATATTTATCTTAATCTTGTACATGAGCCTATTTTGCAGCCAATCGTGCTAACAAATGATTACAAGCTAAGCATGCCCAAAAACTAAATATTATAACCATAGGTATGTTATTCCTATGACTTAATATTCATAAAACATAAAATATTAGGATTTTCAAATTGTGGAAGACCAGATAGATAATTGTGTTCCTGAATAGATGCATCACAATAACTATAGAAAATTGTCGTCAATCATCATGAAATCATTAAACATGCATACATACATCACATTCATACATACATAGACATCACACACATGTGTATATATAACACAGAAAATCATGCATCATGTTTAATATTTCATGGGAAATTAATAAAGGGAAGGTTAAAGAGATTCTCTCCCTCAATTTCTTTCATATGGGAAAATCCATAACATGGTTGTCTCATTCTATCGTTTTTCCCCATTATCATATTCTTTCAGCATCCATGTGTATCTTGATTTACTATTTTCAGCATAGTTGTATCCACATTTTTTAGTCACATTCAATATCATCATCCTAAAATAGTGCCTCCTTTGAGGTACTTTATATCAGTGACTATCAATTTTTCATTATCCATAGTACTCAACCCAACCCATTCTTCAATGATTCTAGTCATGTTACAATTATTCATTATCTTGTTATACTCTTGTAGCTAGAAGGGGAAAATTATTTTACAAATCACTGCCCATATCCAAATTTTGAGTCCACTAGAATAACCTTCTCATCAATACCTTTCCATTGGTTTTTCATTTTCTCAATTCCAATACTTGGCTTATGAGTTATGCCCTCCAAAAGTGCAACTTGTTACCCATGATTTTCATCTCATATTTTCCCTATATTTTTCTTTGTAATTTTTGTTGGATTTGGGACTTCGGCCCAAAATCATGGGTTCATCGTCTTAATGTCTTCATTAATAGTTTCCTACTTTCTTTATGGTTTCCCCACTATGTTATAGAAGTTAAATTTTATGCCTTCTACAAGTTCAACTTGTGAAACATGTATAGTACCTCTTTCTAAAATCCTAAGACATTTCTTGGGAATCTTCATAGAAATTTTCCCTCATATCAAAATTTCGGGTCAAGAGTTTTGTTTTCCTTAAAATTATCTTTCATTTGTATCATTATATAAGGGACCTAGATTCGCACCTTGATTACATAGACGAACACCTAGGTATCCCTCTCTTAGTAGGTATCACCCCTAATGACAATGAGGATCCCATTTAAGTTGCAACTATGTACTTTGATGACTTTGCGTGACTTTATGCTATGCTCAGGATTATTTTATTTCCTAGTGTCACACTCTTTCCTCATGGCTAATCTAACCTCTTTTTCAATATATGTATAATCTTTTTTATTTTTTTGAACATTATGCTATCTTATGCCTATGTAAGAAGATTGAAAGTTTGGTTATGGTTAAATATCCATAGTGGAAGAATTACTTGAAATATTTAACAGATACATGTACACTCCTTTGAGGAAGGAATTAAAATATTTACCATATTTAAAATAATGCATATATAACCGCTCCTACATGCTGCCTGTAACCGCTCCTATATGTTGCCCATACCTGCTCCTATACGCTGCCCTAATCTATACGCAACAAGGCAACCCTAAGCATACCAAGAGAAGAGCCCTAGTGACAACATGAAGAATGAATGTGTTTGGGTCCTTGCAAATGCTCTTATTTATGCATTTGGATGCCATAACTGTGTAAAAAATATAGGTAAAAGTGTTGCGCCTGAAACTACCTCAAAGGGGCGGCATGGAGGGCAGCATCTTAATCGAGGAGAACATCAGTCATTAAGTGCAATTCTGGGCTAGTTTTGATGGGTTGTTAGGGACTGTGGTTAGTACCCTAACGAGTCCAATAATTGCAACACTGCATTTTAAGTACAACGGAATAATGATGTGATCGATGGCAACATGATGAAGGAAACATGAAGATGTGTGGTGCAGTAAAGCGACAATATGGTAATGATGGACATGGAGGAGTATAGATAGCTAGAAGTATGGTGCAACAATGGGACAACAATACTACATGGTGTTGTAATGACAAGCAATGGGGCAGCAAAGGCAACTTGGTGAGGTATGGTGCACAAGTGGGAAAATAACGCTACATGGTGCTGTAATGATAAGCAATGGGACATCAAAGGAAACTTGGTGAAGTATGATACATCAATAGGACAGGAATGGTCAATGACATATAGTGCACAACACGACAACAATGGTACAATAGAAGAACATGGGACAGCTAGTACTTAGTGCTACAATGTTTCATGGTGAATACAAAGGACATCAAGTACATATTGTGGTAATGGTTCATGGTGGACACATAGTACATCCATGAAATTGTGTAGTAGTGGCACAATGGGATAGCCATGACATAGTGCAGAAGTGGCACAGCGGGACAACCATGACATTGTGCAGCAGTTGCAAAATGGGACAACAAGCATGTGCAATATGGTGTTGCATGATGAGGTGCAACATGATGACGAGATGCAACACAATGATAGGTGAAGGAGTCACGTTGGAGAATTAGTTGAAGCAGGATGTCTTCAACTGATCTGATGTATCGTATCATCTTGTTAGAGATGATCTATTCTCTTATCTAGAAAGTCAAAGTGTTGACTTTTGTTGTAACTGTACTCTCTCTCTCTCTCTCTCTCTCTCTCTCTCTCTCTCTCTCTCTCTTTCTGTTGAACTATTGAAGAACATATAATAAGAATTGATAAAGGGTTTCCCCACATTAGGGTTTGTCCTTGGCTAGCGCCACATCTTGTGTCCTGTTGTCTTGGCTTGCCTTTTATGGTTTATGTTTATGTTCTATCTGTAGTTTACTCTAATGTTGATGTATGTGAAAATTGAAATAAATTTCTCTAAGAATAGAACATACCTAAATTTAACATGGTATGAGAGGTGAGGTGAAGAAAATGCCCAAGCAAAAGCAAAATAGCAATCACCAAAGAGAGTTGGGAAAGGACAAAAGGATGAATGGGTTCCTCATCCCTCTTCAAATTCACCGAGGCTGAAATCGAAATAGAGAATATTATTAGAATGGTGCAGCGAAATATGGCCTACCTAAAGATCACTTCATTTGGAATATTGGATCTTAGGGTGGAAGGAAAGGCATATAACTAGTTCAACCATTATGCGAAGGAGTGTCTAAATGGCAGGGACCCATCACTTGAAGATGATAACATGAATTCCACAAACATCTTCAATAATCAGAAGAATAACCAATAATGGAGGTCATCATGCAAATGGCGGACTCTTCAGAGAAAGCAAGGAACCCTAGGTATGAAGAATCAGATGTTGTTTCTAATAAGATAAAGAAGTGTTATCTTGTATTGGCCTTCTCCTTCAAATTCTTTGGGAATCTCACTTATTCATTATAGTGCTTCAAGGCACTTCATTGGATAGAAGGTTGCTCTCTCTAATTTGGTAGAGATGGAAAAAATCGAGGGATTATACTTGGATCCGATGCCACCTATCCTCGAAAGGGTGTATGGAATGTTACCACTAAATTGAATGATGGTAACTTGATTCATTTACAGAACCTCTTTGATGTACCTGATCACAAGAAGACTAGATTTGGGAAATTCCTTTCAGTTTCATAAACTCATCTGCATTGATGTTCTTGGTGAAATTCTGAGTATATATGCTTTGCAGTTAGCATAGTAAGCTGATTTTTTATTGAGCCTCACTAGATTGGTGCCTACAATCTTCTAAGATATCGTCACGACATAACCTCTCATGGATTGAGGTACACTGCCGGAATATGAAGCTGCATGATTATTTGAATGCTCACTTAGCACGTAGTTTGGAAGATCACTAGAGCACTTCTCAGTGCTGGTTCTCTTTGGGTTCTGATTCGATATCATGGATGAGTAGGAAGAAGAAGTCGATTTCTATAAGCACTGCCAAGACCGAATACATAACTATGAGTATGACCTTTAATGAAGCTGCCTAGTTGTGGAAACTCTTGAGTGAGTTGTTTGTACACATGATGAATACCACAATGTGTCTTTGTGAAAACGAGGGGGGAATTTGATTATTGAGGAATCCCGTGTTTGATGATTACTCCAATAGATAGACATGAGATACTACCTTATCTGGGATATGGTAAGTCGATGAACGAGGATACTCCATCACATTGAGATTGATGTATAGGTTGCAAACACTTTGTCAAAGCCCTAGGGAAAAGGTCAAATCTGTGATCTTCCCAAACGGCTTGGAGTCATTGAGGGACCTTCATGTAAGCATCCTACATGTTGCATACATTGAGCTCTAGGAGCTCCGGGGGGCTTGGGGTTCTTACTAGAGTAACACACGACCATAGGGTGACTCGCCCTCCCCTAATGGTGCGCTATGTATAGCATGAAAGGTTCAACCTTTCCGTGTGATACCTGGTGGCGACTATGGAACACGATGATTAGTTCTAGTGTGGGACGGGATGATTAATTCTGCCATGGAAACTATGAAACATGATTATTAGTTCTCGTGTGGGCCGGGATGATTAGTTCTCCTATGGCGATTGTGAGCCACAACGATTAGTTCTTGTGTGGGCCAAGATGATTATTTCTCTAGTGGCAAGTGATGGACACGATGATTCATTCTCATATGGACATGATGATTAGTTCTCATGTCAAGGCATCCTACCCATGTAGTCTCGGACTGATTGGAAGTACCTCTCATCTCATCAATGAACATGGAAATGTGTTTAGGGACCGTAGTAGTACTATCTATGGACACATCGTTGTATCTACCATACTCCCTATGCTATGATGACCTCCATTGATCTAGGATAAGTATAAGTGGTTTGAGACACTCTCTTGTGATATTAATCTCACATCAATAAAAATCACTTCGGGTGAGTAAGAGTGATATGAAACACTCTCTTTAGATGAAACTCTCTTTGGGTCAGTAGAGAATGGTATGAGACATTCTCGATCAATTCTTCTTCTTCATGGTTTAGTAGAGAAGAGGAGAGTAGTGCAAGGCACTCATGGTAGAGATAGTATAATTAAACATATGGATGAGCGAATGGAGTTGTCAGGCCAGGGTAACTCCAGAATTAATGAGCAAGAGAAAACAGATGATCTTATTCATTAGGTAATATACATTTATATATACAAATAAAATGGATCAGTTCATCTTCTGGATGACTGTCCAGTTCACCCATCCGTTTCGGATTAGGTGTCAACATTCCCCCCCTTAATCTGAAGGGATGTTGGTGAGTCCAAGCATCGTTCTGAATCTTTCAAGCTTTTCTCTTCCAAGCGCTTTGGTGAAGATGTCTGCAATTTGCTCATTTGTGGAACAATGGCGGAGATGGATTATTTTGGCCTCAACATGATGTCGGATCAGATGATATTTAGTATTGATATGCTTTGTACGATCATGAAACTTTGGGTTCTTGGCCAACTTTATTGCAGAGGTGTTGTCAATCATGAGTGGAGTTGATTGTACTTGTTTTACCTGCAAATCTTCAAGAATTTTCTGAGCCACACAATTTCTTTCGTTGCTTCAGCTGCTGCCACGTATTCTGCTTCTGTTGTGGAATCTGCTGGAACTGATTGTTTGCGTGATCTCCAAGAGACAGCTCCTGATCCAAGACTCATAGCATATCCTGAAGTAGATACTCCAGTTTCTTTGTCTCCATCGAAGTCTGAATCAGAGTATCCAATCAAGCTGAAGTCGTCCACCTGTGTATACTTGATTCCAAGGTCTTGAGTTCCCTTCAAGTACCTTAGAACTCTTTTTGCAGCAGACCATGTCCCTCACAAGGCTTTTGCATAAACCTGGAGAGGATTCCAACAGCAAATGAAATGCCTGGTCTGGTAGTAGTGAGGTAGATGAGACTTCCTACAAGCTGTCTATACTTTGTTGCATCCTCAAAATTCTTTTTCTTCAATAGATGAGCCTCAAGTTTTGTTCCCATTGGGGTTAGCAAAGAGGACCTTGCATTTCTGTCATTGCCAAATCGTCTTTAACAAGTCTCCAAATGTTATTTCTTTGAGAAAGAAAATATGGATTTTGAACAGTTGGTTATAATTCATGGGCAAGATAGTAATGAAACATCTAAGCCAAATCAGTCATTTCAAGATTTTCCTAATTCTTTCTTTATGGATGCAATATTAATTTTCATTTTCCCTGTCATTAAAGATCATCTACATATACCACAAGATATACAACTGTTTTGCCAACTTTCTTGACAAATAAAGTTGCATCATCAAGATCAAAATGATTGAAGTTGAGTTTCAGAAGATGCTCAGTTAGCTTTCCATACCAGGCTCGTGGTGCTTGTTTGAGGCCATACAAGGACTTCACAAGTTTGCATACTTTATGTTCATGTCCTTTCACAGCAAATCCTTCAGGCTGGGACATAAAAACATTTTCTTTTAGATCTCCAGTCAAGAAGGCAGTTTTTACATCCATTTGATGGACTTTCCAACCGTTCTGAGCTGCCAGTGCAAAGAGTGTCCGGATGGTGGCCCATTTTGCTGTGGGAGCAAAAGTTTTCTCATAATCGACCCCTTCCTTCTGTGCGAAACCTTTTGCCACAAGCCTAGCTTTGTGCTTGTCAAGTGAGCCATCAGCTTTGTACTTGTTTTTGTAGACCCACTTGCAGCCAATTGGTTTGGTTCCGAACGGAGGATCAACCAGCTTCCAAGTGTCGTTCTTTATGAGGGCATCATACTCCTTTTGCATTGCTTCTTTCCATGCATCATGAGAAGCAGCTTCTTTAAAGGAAGTTGGTTCAAAATCTGTAGACAAGTTCAATTCACAATCATAAGAAACATCCATATCAATAGGTGAATTAGAGTCATCTACATCACCTCCATTTTGTCGATTTGCATTTCTGGTTCCTGTTTTTCCAATTTCATCAGGATGAACACTTTCAAGTGTCTTTGTCAGCCACTTTGGGGGACCTTTATGAGATGGTCCAGGCTGCTCCGTTGATTGAGTTGGGACTGAATCAAGATTGAGTCTCTCAATTCTATCAATTACATCACTTAAAGCATCATCCGTTGTTGGAGTTTCATGCGGGGGAGAGTGTTCTTCAGAAGAAGATTCCACATGTTGATATAGTATAGGAATCCCCCCTTCAAGATGTGGAATCTGTTTTTCAAATTCTTGAAATGATTTCATTTTTGCGAATCTATCCAAGCGATCAAGTTGCCGCTCAACAACATTGTCAGATTTGGATGATTCAAGAAAAATTACATCTCTAGATATAACAAACTTTTTATTTTCTTCATCATAGAGGCGGTATGCTTTGGAAGGATTTGAATACCCAAAGAAATTACACTTACGACTTCTAGCACCAAGTTTGTTTCTATGTACCTTTGGTATCAAAGCATAACAGGTGGAACCAAAAATCCTGAGATGTTTGACCGAAGGAACATGTCCATACCACAATTCATAAGGAGTCTTGTTTCTTATAGAACTAGATGGACATCTATTCTTTATATATGCAGCACATAGAACAGCATCAGCCCAAAACATTATCTTTACATTTTTGAAAAAAAGCATGGATCGTACCATATTCAAATTGTTCTGTTCATTCTTTCAGCTACACCATTTTGTTGGGGATTATAAGGCACAGTTGTTTGATGTTTAATCCCATGTTGG
>APFE030686796.1:24751-35241 GCA_000404065.3 Pinus taeda | reverse complement strand
TTCCATTATCAGTGCGATTAGACCCAATATGAGATTGTGCATCATTTTCAATCCATTTATGAAAATTCTTGAATGTTAGGAAAGCATCAGATTTGTTCTTCAATAAATAAACCCAACACATTTTGGTGTAGTCATCAATAAATGTCATGATATATTTATTTCCATTTGCAGAAGGAATAGGCATTGGACCACATAAATCTGAATGAATAAGTTCAAGCTTCCTATGTGCTCTCGAGTGTGAGTCATGAAATGACTGTTTGCTATGCTTTCCTAGAATGCAAGCATCACATTGCTTAAGTTTTCTAGGAATTGTAGGCAAACCAGCAACACCATTTTTCTTCAATAAATGGAGATTGTCATAGTTTAAATGTCCAAATCTAGCATGCCATAATAAACTTGATGGAAGTGTACCTTCTTCATGATGAAAAATATATGAGAAATGTTGTGCATCAGCAGATGTTCCTTGCAGTTTGAAAAGTCTTTCTTCTTCTATGCCCCTCATGACAAGTGAGTGATCAGATGCTTTTCTCACCTCAAGCTTGCCATCAAACATATGAATGGAGTGACCTTGCTGGCGGATGTGGACCAAGGACAGCAAGTTTCTCTTGAGCTGTGGAAGATATAAAACATGATCAAGAAGAAAGTCTGGGAGACCAGGCAGTTTAAACCTGATTGTGCCAAGCCCTGATGGCTTGATTTTTGACTGATCTGCAAAGTAAACTACTCCATCAACATTGTCAGTGAAATCTTCAAAAAAGTCTTTTCTATGAGTCATATGACAGGTTGCTCCTGAATCAAGCAGCCAGTCATTTTTCCAAGAAGCAAGTGAAGTGTTAAACAAATCTTCATTTACTCCAATGTTACATTGTGCCTCAATATAGTGAGCGGATTCAGGTGCTTTACCTTTGTCTGTATCATCATTTTTACCTTTTTGTTGGTTTCTTCTCTTCTCAATTTTGTCCCATGGTAGCTTGCATGTAGAGGCATCATGTGATCCATTTCTTTTGCAGCGAATACAATGTAAATCTGCCTTTTCTACTTGAGGATGTCTGCCCCCCCTGCCTCTGAAGTATCTTCCTCTTCCTCTTCGTCCACCTCTTCCTCTTGTAGAATCTTGAGCAGGATATTTTTCTTTATTAGCCATGCATACAGTCTCTTCAGAAGATTCAGGGACTGTTTTCTTTCCAAAGGCTTTTTCCCTTTCAGCAAACTTTTTCACAAGAGATTCAAAGGTTATATCCTTAAGATTTCCATTTGCTTGCAAAGACTCAAGATAATTTGAGTATGTAGGATATAGTGCATTGAGAAAAGCAATAACAGATATATCTAGCTGAACTTTAGTGGAATTGATATCATGCACTATAAATTTTATTTCAGATGCAAGAGCAAGAGGGTCATTATTTTGCAGTTCAAGAGTGAAGAGTTTGATCATAAGTTGGACGACTTCAAGTGCAGAATGTGAGTCATAGAGCTCTTTCAGCTTTTGTAAAGCTTCAAAGGCAGTTGAACATGTTGTAAGATGACGACTCACCTCCTTATTTACAGAAGTTGCTATTAATGCATAGGCTTTGCTGTTCTTGTTTTCCCAGATGGCAAGCTCTTTGTCTGATGTGGGCTTTTCTGGGTCATTGTCTCCTTCTCCGACACACACTCCTTTCCACAGGTCATTGAAAATGAGGGTGTGCTGTACCATCCGGGACCAGTCAGGATAGTTCTCCTTGCGAGTGAGAACTATTCCTATCATAGAGATGATTGAATGCATTCTGTAAAAGGTTACTTCTGCTGATATAAAAACTTTTGCTGATATATACTTCTCATGAAAAAAATACTCTTAAAAAAACTTCCGCTGCTTTTTTTTTAAAAAAACGATTTTGCTATGGAGAAAAAAATCCTTAAAATTCTGCTCACCACACCATATATATATCTCAGCTTAACATCACCATATATATCATTTAAAATTCTGCTCACCATATATATCTCAGCATATATATTTCTGCTTTAAAAATGATTAAAATTCTGCTACATATATCTCCACATATATATCTCAAAAAATCAGCATATATAACACCATATTCACAATTCTGGTACATGTATCACTGCAAAAATATTATGACATTTTGGTGATGGGTGTAAACCACTCAGAGCGAATTCAAAACAATTGAAATCGCATTTACAATTCTCAACTTATAATTCTGCTAGACAGTCTCACTCCGCACACTGTGACAACGTATCCTCTCAGAAATCCAACCCTTAATAATACTTCAATCACCTTAGAGACACCATTTCGACAGAACTATCATGAAAGCCTTGGCATCACAAGCAATAGACAATATGGACAGGACCGAGGGTTCACAAAAAACTTTAGAGTTGGATGAGTTACAGAATTAAACAATTTTCTGTAATAGGTAACAAAATCACCGTTTATTGAAGATGATATATGTAGGCATCCATGATATTGGACAATCCGTGTACTCAGCAGAAGTAAAATTCCCGTCCGTTGCTAGGAACATATCGACTGATAAGACACTCGGACTCCACGAAGACTATTCGAAAGGCTGCGTAACCCGGATGGGTAGGAAATAGTTGAGCGCAAACGGATGGGCTAGCAGACTCTCGTGCATGAGGCGAGGGCAGATAGTGCTGCGTCATATTAATATGACTATGCACGATGGAGGTGCAATGCTATTAATAGGTCCAAATGGTTATGGGAAAACAACATTTTTGCGTGTCTTGACAGGATTTATAAAACCTTCTGCTGGGCGTTTGTTATGGAATGGCTATGATGTGACTAAATCTAGCATCTATGACTTGTATAAATTAGAACTGCACTAGGATGGGTCTGTATGTATAACAGTCAAGACAAGGCGCTTTCAATGACCAATACGTTTCAATACGTTACCAATCCAACCGTTTGCAGGCAGCGGCAGTCTCCAGGGCAGCGGCAGTCTCCAGGGTAGCGGCAGTCTCCAGGCAGCGGCAGTCTCTAGGCAGTGGCAGTCTCTAGGCAGCAGCGGCAGTCTTCAGCTATTTCAGGGATGTCAGAGACTGACCAGCTCTCACAGGCAGGAGTTACAACTATTTTTGGGACCTGTGCTCTGATACCATGTCACGCCACGGTAACTCCAGAATTAATGAGCGAGAGAAAAATGATGATCTTATTCATTAAGTAATATACATTTATATATACAAATAAAACAGATCAGTTCATCTTCTGGATGACTGTCGAGTTCACCCATCCGTTTCGGATTATGTGTCAACATGAGTTCTCCCTAGTTGAGAGGGAGTGTTAAAATTGGCAACTAGGAACTCCATGTGGGTCAACTTATTTATTGCAGGTGATATTTTTCTTAGATCCCTCTCATCAAGAGGTGTAGGATTGATGTAAAGATCATCTAACTCCAATAAGTATTCATGGAGATATGAATTTATTTATGTTATGGGACAAGTGGTCAAGGTTAGCAAGCAGCTAAATTGCCCCCACTTGTGCTCTACTTTTTGGCATAAATATAATTGTCTTGCATGTCATTTGAACACACAACTCTCTTGATATTTCTTCTTCTTCACTTGTTTTGGGTTTTAGTGGAAAGAATAATCTCTCAGGGGAAAACTCACGTCTATAAGGAGACCTTATTCCCAGCAAAAGAAGATGCCCTAGCTATAGGCCTTGTGAAGGTTTGGTTGCAATTCAAAGGGAGCTCTGTCAAGTGTTTAACCTAGCTTCAATGGCACTAATCTTGGCCCTAGCAGGAGTCGGAGTCATGCCCTAATCCATAGGCAATTTTGGAAGGGTTTGCGACAACCCTTAGATGTAACAAAAAGGGAAGCCCTTGCCATAGTAAAAAGACTCTTATAGGCTACCCATAACCACTCTATACGTTTCCCATACCTGCTCCTATAAAGCAGCAAGGTAACCCTAACCACAACAAGAGAAGAGCCCTACTGACAGCATGAAGAATGAAAGTGTTTGGGTGTTGGCAAGTGCTATTAGTTAGGCATTTGGATGCCACAACTATGTAAGAAAGATAGAATGAAAGTGTTTGGGTGTTGGAAAGTGCTATTAGTTAGGCATTTGGATGCCACAACTATGTAAGAAAGATAGGTCAACGTGTTGTGCCTGAAACTACCTCAAACTGTGAACATGGAGGGCAACATCTCTTTGGAAGACAATTGTGATTTGTGACAGCATGACGAAGGCAACATGGAGAAGTATGGTGCAAAAATGGGACATCATGGTAATGATGGACATGCAATAGTATGGACAGCTAGAAGTATGTTGCAGTGGGACATCAATGCTACATGGTACTGCAATGATAAGAAATGGGACAACAAAGGCAACTTAGTGAAGTATGGTGTAGCAAGTGGGAGAACAACGCTAAATGGTGTTGGAATAACAAGCAATCGGACAACAAAGGCAACTTGGTGAAATATGGTATAGCATTGTGAAAACAATGGTCAATGGCATATAGTGCACAACTAGATAGCAATGGTACAATGGTACAACATGGGACAACCAGCGCTGCAATATTTCATGATAGACATATAGGACAATAAGTACATAGTGCTGCAATGGTTGGGATAAACACAACAACCATGACATTGTGCAACAATGTCATAATGGGACAGCCATGACAGAGTGCAAGAGTGGCAGAATGGGATAGCCATGACATTATGCAGCATTGGCAGCATGGTGCTGCAAGATGAGGTGCAACATGATGACTAGATGCAACACAATGACAGGTGAAGGAGTCACCTTGGGGAATGAGTTGAATATCTCATGTATCATCTTGTTGATCTATTCTCTTATCTACAAAGTCAAAGTGTTGACTTATGTTCTAAATGTACTATCTCTCTTGTTGAACTATTGAAGAAAATATAAGAAGAATTGATCAAGGCTTCCCATATTGGGTTTTGTCCCTAGCTAGCACCACATCTTGTGTCCTGTTGTCTTGGCTTGTTTTCTGCCACTTATGTTCTTAGGTTCTATATTTAGTTTACTCTAATGTTGATGTATGTTAAAATTGAAATAAATTGCTCTAACGATAGAACATACCAAAATTTAACAACTTCGTAGTTAGTTACATTAAATAGTTACTTGTACTACCGAAACTGAGTTCTTGTAATTTGAACCTATGTTAGGCATGTATGTATATGTGGATTTGGAATAGCCATTTTGTGAATTGAAAGGGGAATTGGGTGGAAAGTTGATTTTCTTGTTTATTTTTATTATCCTATAAGAAAAGAAGGTTGTCTCTTGACTAGTAATGGCTTAAGATTACTTTAAATAGAGTATCCATTCATTTCTAATGCACTGTTAGTGTTGCAAAATGTGATACAGGACCTAGAATTAATCACAGATAGGGCACTATGATAAATTTGTTGCTGATGTAGTTATAAATAAATTTAATGTGTGCATCGAGATGCTTTGCATGTCCTTAGGTAGTAAGCACTCATTTGAATAGGATAGTTTTGTCAATGAGCTAGAATTGATTCTGAATAGGATAGTTTTGTCAATGATCTAGTATTGAGTCTATATGTAATAAGGAATATTTAGATGCCAATTTTATACAATAGACCCACTTGCAATATTGGTAGCTTGGGGGTAATTTGAAAGTCTAGTTCATTAGGGCAGATAGTGGGCATAGATCTTATGTTTGAGGAGGGGCTCACATCTCCACCTCAAGATATTAGGATAATCATTGCAAGTAAAGTAAGTGTTTTTATCTACAACTTGCTAGTTTTTGGAAAGTTCAATATTGAATTCAGAAGGTGGAAAGATTTCTTTAGGTGTATTAAGATCTTGAAACAACATCATGGTAGACTTGTAGAATTGGAATGAGGTAGCCCTAGATATCCATAGTTTTAAATCAGTAAGGTGGTAGTATGAGGAAATGAAAATTGGGTTTAGGCTTAGAATGGAGCTCATTCACCCAGGGAATTAAATCACTTAATCCATGGTTGGACTATGAATACATAGAGATTCTATCATACCATATTTAGTAAATAATAAATAAACAGAGCTAGGTTCTCAACAACTATAGCAAAAATATGAGAATATAATTCCTACCATGAAACAATTGTGCAATTAAACCTTAGTAGGAATGATAAGCTCAAACTTGGTTGATAGTGAAAGTAGTAAACCAAACTCTGTAACAAAAATAGATACAATGAAATTTAAGGGAGATAGCTACATATTAAAACAAAAAAATGTCAAATGTTAACAAATTGACTACCCCTTATAGGGTCCATCTTGGATTAACCTCCAGCTGCTAGAACAACCAGTATTCTAACAATACCACATAACATGAAATTAAGAAGCAACTTATGTCAAGCCTAAATACTTTTGCAGATATTGTAAAAAAAATAGCACAAACTTATCCCTTCTATGAATAGCTAAAACAATTCCCTCTAGAAGATACTCTCTAAGAGAGTAATTGTTATTCACTTTGAGCGTTCCATAATGAATCTCAAGTCATACCTAAAGTGGTAACCAGAGAAAACCCTTTCTAGAAAAAGTTTTATAAGAACCCATCCCTAGAATAGATATACTAAACCAACTTGTAGTAGTATCACTGCTATTAGGCTAAAAATTTGTGAAAGAATCCTCGTACAAAGCTGAAGAGAGACAAGTAAGTCTTGTCTGAAAACGATCTCCATACCTGTACAAAGCTGAAGAGAGACAAGTAAGTCTTGTCTGAAAACGATCTCCATACCTGTTACAGGTCCATAGTCAAGAATTAAATCTCTTACACATACTAAGTACTTTTGCTTAAAATGTAAGAAGGTTTCAAATAACAAGAACAAATTATGATTTAGTGAGTCTAATGACAACTGTATCATAGGAGTTATAGTATGATACTTTCCTCTTCCATGTGGAATGGGAGGTCTACATGAGGAACTAGTTAATAGTAATTCCCTTGATAACAAAAAAAAAACTTGTGTTCCCTTAGTGGAATAGGAATGAAAAGAAAAAAAACTCCAAATGGGTAGCATCTAACATTACCTAGTAGAGGAGTTCAATAGTGGGTGCTGGAAGAACCTTTCCACTCTGAGGAAACTATTGGAACCTGAAAAACCCAGATTCAGAAACAACTGAGGATTGTCTTCTCTAGCAAATAGAAAATATGAAAAAACAATCCTAGTTGTGAAAGGATGAAGATTTTAAGAGTTTCCACCTTATGACACAGTTACCAGTGACAAATCATAAGAAGGAAAGGAATTTTAATTTACATCACCCAAACCTGGAAGTCCTTAGCACATTTGGGGTTATGGTAGTGGAAGGGTCAATGCCCTTATGCTTCCTATAGGAAATCTGGATGAAGAGAATTTCCTATCATAGATATAGAAAACTAAACCCTAAATGATTCCATGGAAGTTCCCTTGAAGCCTAGATGATATAGCATGGACAAGGTGCAATATTTGCACTGTGCATTACCCATTAAAATGGAAAGGAGAATACATTGAGTAACCCTAAAAAATGGTGGAAAATTTTGGGGAAGCACTTCACAAAGGAAGAAAGTAAATACAACTATTTAAATGGAAATTGTTATCTATAGGAACTTCTAGTCTAACTAATAGAGAAGGGTTGCATAGGTCACTTGTTTGCATAAGCTATATACATCTACAAAAGCCCAGGGATGGAAGAGAGAGGGCAAAGATGTGTCATTGGAAAAAGAGTATAACAATGAAAGGATACAAGGACCAAATGATTAGGGTTATTTGGTGATTAGGGTTATACATCTAACCATGGTGATTCTCAATGTGAAACTTCCCATTTGGGTAGTCCAACTGCAGTCACGTGTCCTAGAGGTGATGAAAGAAGATTTGGAAAGCTCTCATTGCGAGGTTAACCTTTCAAGGAGGAAGATATATATGATGTTGGGACTAGCACAAAGAGTATACTTCTAGCTATAACACTTAGGGATTGTGTTGAAAGTGTTGAAGGGTAAACAATATAATAACACAAACATTGTAATACAACATATCATAGAAGTAGAACACTATAATACAAGAGACCTCATCACCATTAAATACAAGCCTCTCATCACCATTAAATACAAGCCTTAGTATTGGAAAAGAAAAACATAGAGAAAGTGCCCACCACCAAATACCTAGGATTGGTTAAAGTGGTTGGGTTGGTCATACTTGTATGATACATGCTATAGGGTTATGAATAGTAATAGAATGGTAAAGAATTAAGTATTAAGCATAGAGTAATGTGTATACCTATTTAAAGAATAAGTTAATTGAAATGTAAATTATCCACTTGCCATGTCTATGTCCACTACTAAGGTAAGATGTAGACTAGGAAGGTAAGAGGAAGAAAGACCTCTAATGGGAAAAAATGGCCTTTCACCTTCAAACCAACAAGGCTATGTTCAACGCATTGTAATAGAAATGAGATTATATGAAATACATATTGTGAAATAAGAATAAGCTAAATGAAATTTTTTTCCTTACATTTAATTGTACCGTGTACCATTATCACTTCAACTATAGAACTTCCCCAACAACCCTAAATGTTAAATCAACAACCCTAAATGTTAAATCAACAACATAATGCCAGTCAAATAAAAATGCAAGTGGAACTCCAACTTTTTATTAAACAAACATATTAGGCAGCGGAATACTATTGAGTAATAAACCCTATCCATCATATATTCGTTGCTGTAATATTATGTTAAAACATGAACGAACTATTTATGGAACGAGAAATTTGAAAGAGAATTATTAGAACCTTTCGCAGCAGCTGCTATCTGGGATTGTTCCGAAGCATTTCTCCTGACTCAAGAGTACTCTCTGAACTGCACGGGACGTGACCAGAAGATGGAGCATCTCCTTATCCGACAGATTTTCACCCACTCTTTGTTCTTCCACCTTCCCGTTGTTGTTCATGGCAATGCCTTTCCCAACCGCACTTGATGTTGAATGTAATCTTACATTATTTTTCGAGCGAGGATTTAGTGTTCTTGCCGATCCGAGACCATTGGAAAGAGATAGACATGAAGGCATAAGCTCTAGAACGCGCAGTTGCGCCTGCAGAAATTTCACATATTTACTCGCTTCCTCCAGCACTGTACCTGTGTCTAACTTGGATTTTAGGGGAACAAGTTGTTGAATTTGTAATTTCAACCGCGCGCGGGAAAATATTTAATGCACCTCAAAACCACCCAGCAAAACCACGAACCACGTGGAGGCATTTCGCAACGCTTGTGGTAAAAAGTTGTTTTTGTGAGAGGGCCTCCGAACACCCCAACCAGCTGACACGCGTCCGGTGTACAAACCCAAAACCACTTTCCCCGGAAGCTAAAGGTCGTTTGTTTTGTCTGAGGTTGGTGAGCGAATTGCGTCCGATCAGGTCAACGGACAATCATTATCAACAACTTGCCCGAACTTTATTTTTACTTTTACGGCACGTTTTATTTAATGTTTTTAATGAAGGTGTCATTAACTTAGGTAAAAGTTTTTATGATTTCATACGGCGAGTTAATAGGAGTATGGGTAAGTCTTTTTTTTAATATATGTTTTAAAAAACGTTGACCCCAATTTTTGTTGTGTGAAAAACACGCACGGGGAGTGTAAGTGACTGTGTAATTTTGCACACGGGAGAAGCAGGCTCGCAGCAGCGAAAAGAACAGGGGAAACACAGCAGTGTAAAAGACTCCCCACAGTGAATGCAATTGGATCTCTTATTACAGGTGGATATAGTTGTTTGTTGAAACGAATGGTATGGCAATGTTTTTTATTTGAATATGAAATGTAAAATCTCCAGCACTTCGAATGTAATGAAGAATTTCACATAGAAGTGAATGTGAAAGAATTTTTTTACAGCAGTAAACTTATGTAAGAATTTCTATTCTTACAGCAGTAAATGTAAAAGCTATTTTACAGCAGTGAATGTGAAAAGAAGATTTTACACAGTGGTGTAAAACTCATTTGTAACAGAGGCAGAGTAATTTTGTTTTTGGTGAAATGTTTTGGTGAATCCCTCACAGTAAGAGAAAGAAATATGTCTCAGTGAATTTATTTTAATGAATGGAAATCTTTTATGGTGGTGCAATACTCTGTGCTCTGTAAATTTTTTTTAAAGACTCCTCTGTGCAAAAGATCCTGGTGTAAAGGAAACAGAGCATTGCCTCTGTGTTTTATTTTTCCGGTTTTGGTATTTTCCCATTGCAAAAATACCCAACAGTGGTATCAGAGCAGGCTTAGGCTCTTTGCAGGTGACAAAGAAGCTAAAGGGAGGAGTCTTTTGGTTGCAGCAGTCAGTTGTTTTTAAATACACAGTCAAGGATTTAGAAGGATAGCTGAGAATACAAGGAATGGCCAGCACAAGCACTGGTATGGGTATGTTTAACACCGAGCTCCCACAGTTCAATGGGAAGAACTATGACTACTGGGCAATAACTATGAAAGCCCTGTTTTCCTGTCAAGATTTATGGGAATTAGTTCAAGATGGGTTTGATGAACCAGCAGATGATAATGAGTTTAAT
>APFE030686796.1:0-21749 GCA_000404065.3 Pinus taeda | reverse complement strand
ATTGACACAAGGTTTCATTACATCAGGGAATTGGTGAGCAATGGAGAAATTGCCTTAGAACATTGCAGGACTCAAGAACAGGTTGCAGACATTTTGACAAAGCCATTGGATCAGAAAAGCTTTCAATTTCTGAGGAAGTGTCTGGGTATGACCGAATGCCGAGCAGTTGAAATTAAAGGGGAGTGTTGAATTTGTAATTTCAACCGCGCGCGGGAAAATATTTAATGCACCTCAAAACCACCCAGCAAAACCACGAACCACGTGGAGGCATTTCGCAACGCTTGTGGTAAAAAGTTGTTTTTGTGAGAGGGCCTCCGAACACCCCAACCAGCTGACACGCGTCCAGTGTACGAACCCAAAACCACTTTCCCCGGAAGCTAAAGGTCGTTTGTTTTGTCTGAGGTTGGTGAGCGAATTGCGTCCGATCAGGTCAACGGACAATCATTATCAACAACTTGCCCGAACTTTATTTTTACTTTTACGGCACGTTTTATTTAATGTTTTTAATGAAGGTGTCATTAACTTAGGTAAAAGTTTTTATGATTTCATACGGCGAGTTAATAGGAGTATGGGTAAGTCTTTTTTTTAATATATGTTTTAAAAAACGTTGACCCCAATTTTTGTTGTGTGAAAAACACGCACGGGGAGTGTAAGTGACTGTGTAATTTTGCACACGGGAGAAGCAGGCTCGCAGCAGCGAAAAGAACAGGGGAAACACAGCAGTGTAAAAGACTCCCCACAGTGAATGCAATTGGATCTCTTATTACAGGTGGATATAGTTGTTTGTTGAAACGAATGGTATGGCAATGTTTTTTATTTGAATATGAAATGTAAAATCTCCAGCACTTCGAATGTAATGAAGAATTTCACATAGAAGTGAATGTGAAAGAATTTTTTTTAGCAGTAAACTTATGTAAGAATTTCTATTCTTACAGCAGTAAATGTAAAAGCTATTTTACAGCAGTGAATGTGAAAAGAAGATTTTACAGTGGTGTAAAACTCATTTGTAACAGAGGCAGAGTAATTTTGTTTTTGGTGAAATGTTTTGGTGAATCCCTCACAGTAAGAGAAAGAAATATGTCTCAGTGAATTTATTTTAATGAATGGAAATCTTTTATGGTGGTGCAATACTCTGTGCTCTGTAAAATTTTTTTAAAGACTCCTCTGTGCAAAAAATCCTGGTGTAAAGAAAACAGAGCATTGCCTCTGTGTTTTGTTTTTCTGGTTTTGGTATTTTCCCATTGCAAAAATACCCAACACAAGTTTCTCCAGGGAACGGATTTTTCCCTGGAATTTCCTTTGACGATGGCGCTGTGCAACACTCTGAGGCTCCACTGAAAGGAATCCATTAGCCACAGCAGAAATATTTTTCTGCGCCACGTTCTCCTTGCTTCCAATCAACAAATCAGATGATAGGGACGAGACGGAAAGCTTGGGAGACGATAAGTTGAGATCAGACTGAAATCCGTTAACCACAGGAGAAATATTGTTTTGCAAGATCTCCTGATTTCCAACGCTGGAACTTCTCGGTAGATTCTTGATTATATCTTCAATAGTATAGCACCATACTGTTCTTGGTCGCTTAGCTATTGGTTACTTATTACTGTCCACAAATGACTCCGAGGGACTTAACAGAGTCGATATCGGTGGCGCTCCGCACTTCTGGCCTGACTCCGGCGTCAAAGAAACATCAGAATACCCCATTGGATTTTCAATATTCTCAATGGTCGAAAATATTATAGCTGTCGCTCTCAATATTTTGCATCTCTCCCACAGCCATTCCCATCCGTTGGTTCTGAAAGTCTCCCATGGCGAAACTCTCTAATTCCAACACACTTGTAGACAAGATCAACAACTACCCACTCTTGCACTGCCGATATCAAAGCAAACAGCGTACTGTAGGCTCCGCGGCGTCCAACCCTCTAAGGGATTTAGCAAATCATTTCGATTTAATATTAAATCTTTTGATTTTTCCCTGCTATCCACAGTAATCCCGACGGCATCACCATTCGCATACCATTTGGATCGATAAAAAACTGTTGGATGGTAATCCCTAGGTTTTCACCGTTACGCATACGATTGGATCGATAGCAAACTGTTGGATGGTAATCCCGAGGTTATCACCGTTACGCATACGATTGGATCGATAGCAAACTGTTGGATAGGAAAAACGTTAAGATAAACGAGGAAACAGTGATGTGAACACCACGTTTTGAAAGTGGAAACCCTATACGATGCCGAAAACTCCGGCTGTTTTGTATAAATTTTTAAATAAATGATACAAATATTTAAATAAATGATTATAAAACAGTTACGAATTATTAAATTGAGACTCACTGGGCTAAATGTTAGTTAACGGGAAGGTCGATGCACGCGGCAAAGCAGAATCAGGCGGGCTACAGATACATTACTCAATCTCATTAAATATATATCTCTCGACACAAATGCTTTTGGTGGAAGTGTTTCGCACTTGTATTTGTGAACTTTGGATACAACGATATACTTGAGGTATTAAATAAATGTAAATATTAAACTTGTATTAACAATAATTTAAATTTGTATTACTTTATGTAATGAAAATATTATTCTGATTAGTTAGTTAATAAAATAATGTTTTTAGTTATAAAAATATTATTCTGATTAGTTAGTTAATAAAATAATGTTTTTAGTTATAAATTTGTTAAAAATAATTGTTTTTAATTATAAATTGGTTAAATAATTATCCAAAAATTTTATTTATTTTATTAGAAAATTATTTATATTTTCATTTTTTAAATAATTATGTATAGGTAGCTATATTTTCATAATAGGTTTTTTAGTATTTTAAATTAATTATTAGTAATTGTGAAGTGGATAGTGACTATTTTTTTTTCTGAATAAGTGCTAATTCTATTAAAATAAGAGGTAAAAATATTTACAATGAGGTCTACGCCTCAGAGGGCGTGTTTCCCGGCCCGCGGCAAAAAGACTATTGATCAGAGAAAGACCTCTGTGCATATTTACAATCAGGTCTACGCCTCAGAGGGCTTGTTTCCCGGCCCGCAGCAAAAAGACTATTGACCAGAGAAAGATCTCTGTGCCTGTGAGAGAGAAGTTTGCTCAGGTCAGCAAAGAGAGTGAAATCATTACAAAAATACTTCTTGCTTGCAAGAGATGCCAAGCAGAGGAAGCCAACCACAAGAAATTTCCGACTAGTCACGAGAGCGTGTGATAACCTTGTGTCCCAGCAAAAAACAAACATGGGCTGAGGTAGGCCTCATCATTATATTAAGCATATCCGAAAAGGAGAAAAAAGCCAGTGGATGAGAGGAGAAAAGTGCCAAAAAACTGAGCAGATGCATCGACCCAACTAAAATGAAGCTTACTCGCCCAAGGTCTGTGGGTCGGAGCGCTTGGCTGTCTGCATTTCCGGAGCTGCTGGCCGAGAAGCCTCGTCTTCATCAATTGCGCCTTCCTCGGACTGATTGATCAGGTGCAGGATGCCAAAGTTGTGCTGAATAGGGCCACAAGCCACTACCTCGTCTTCTTCCACAATTGGAGTGCTAAAAACCTCAGCATTCTTCGGAGAATCTTCCTGCATGTGCATGGCTGTTAGATTTGGATTGTCCCCAGCATCGTGAGAACGACTTTCCTCAGGGGACGGGGTAGTGGAAGAACTGATGGGCTCAACGGGCATTTCTGCCTCTTTTGAAACCATGATAGTAGTGGTGAAGGTAATAATGGGCTGGTTGAGACGGTTCCGAAATGTAAAACGCGAATTATGGAATGAGGAATTGGGCGCATGCCTAGAGGGAGTGGGAGGAGGCGAAGACAGGGAGGCAGAGGAAATGGGAATTATAAGCGGTGAAGGAGATGGACGGGCACGCCCTCTGGAGGCTGAGGAACTTCCTCTGCCAGGCATGCCGCGGCTTCGAGTCATAGCTTCCCCAGAAGTCTTGTTGCGGACGCTCTGCTGAATGACGTTGGGTGACCACGGAGGAACAGACGCGGAGGGATCGACCTCTGGCTAAACAAACCGAAGATCAAGCTGACGGAGGGAATGTTGCAGGGAATGTCTACAATTGGGCGGAGAGAACGCCATTATATCGCTGAAGGGCTGCAAGGTCGAGCTGCGGAGAGGCATTAATGCATCTGCGATCGACTGATCAGCATAAATGCCCGAAGAGACCTCCACACAGTAAACTAACAAATTACATTGAATAACCTTCATCGAGAACCGGATTTATTAAATCGCTGTAGTGTCCGTCCAGGTGCCAATCCAGCGGCCTGACGCTGGGCACGCATGAGGATGAGGTGTCGGTACTGGAAAATCACCCGGATCCGGGGTAACTGCATTAGGAGGAGGTTTGTCTCTTTCAACAAGGTTGATGTATTCCCTGAGTTGTTCCTCTGTACCAATGGTGAATGTAGTATCTGAGAAGGCTTCGGTGATTATATCGACTCCTACATTTGCTAGGAAATATGCTTTTGTTTCTCTCACGGACGGTATGCTGGAAGGAGATTGCCTGGTGCTGAGCAAGCCATTGTTGGATTAGATCCAATCTATGCACCATTCTCCAACTTTTACTTACTCTGTGAACTGGAGCTCCCTGAGAGAGGTGTTTGCCCATGTTTATAATAATTTGTGAGTCTCCTTCAACTATTAGAGGGAAGAAATTATGCACCTGAGCTAGAACAAGTCCTTGCCAGCGTCCTTCCAATTCCGCCGAATTGTTTGTATCCCATCCTTTGGAGCCAAGGTAAATGAGATACGAATTACCCAAATGATCTCTGAAGACTCCTCCATAACCTGAAAGCCCAGGGTTGCCTTTGGAAGCCCCATCAAAATTGAGTTGGAATAAATTGGGAGGGGGGGGAGTCCAAAGCATTTTCTTCTTTCGTCTGATGGGGATTGTGCTCTTAGAAGCGGCCTGTTGAGGTAGAGAGATTTGCCAGTTGTCCCAAATGGATTTTTCTGTGGGAGTCGATGGAAGATCTTCAGCAGTCCAGTTATGAATGGAAAGCGATTCTTTTAAATTCCTGAGTAGGATAATCTAGAGTTGGTCCACTAATTGATGTTGATTTTTGAATATCCGTCTGTTTCTCTCTTTCCAGATATTCCACATTAAGAGTCCACGAATGAGTTGCCAGAGTAAGTTTAGGAGTCGGCTTTGATAAGGGGATTGCGGCCAATTGCGAAGGGTGGCTTTGAGGTCGCCTTGAATCCTGTGATCCTTTTGGCATCGAAAGATCG
Source organism: Pinus taeda (assembly GCA_000404065.3). NCBI lineage: Eukaryota > Viridiplantae > Streptophyta > Pinopsida > Pinales > Pinaceae > Pinus > Pinus taeda. The sequence goes on along the minus strand of APFE030686796.1, from coordinate 16,516 downwards.
CTTTTCCCCATAGTTGCCTTGCCAAGTGGCACTGTTACAGCAGATGGATCGCATTTTCTTCCTCTTGTCTACAGTTAAGACATATGGATGGTCCTGAGAAACTCCTTTTGTGCAAGTTATCCCATGTGAGAATCCGGTTATGGGATAACAGCCATAGGGATGTGGATATCTTTGGCCATACATATGAGTTCCAGATTTGATCCCATAATTTGTCCTTAGTGATTCTATCCTTGATTATGATGTTGTAAGCCTCTCTGGTGGAGAAGGTGCCCTTTTCTTCATATCCCCATCTAAGCAAGTCCGGACCTTCATTCATGTTTATCTGCCTTTTTTTTAGTTCTGTAGCAAGAATTTGTTTGATTCCTTCGTTACCTTCTGCGCCTAGGATTTGATCTGTCCCTTTCCATTGTCTGCACTTTTCGTTATTGGAAGGGCGCCAGTACCTATGGACTATTTCTGAGTGTTGAGGATGTTGTTGGGTGGGTGGGAGATCCTGCAGAAGGTCCGTGAGCTTTGGGAATTGCTACCATTAGTCATCCCAAAATCTGGTTGTAGTTCCATCCCTGATTTCCCAAAAACAGTGTCGTTGGATAAGATGCCTGTGTTGAATGGCCGCGTTCCATATGATGGAGCCAGCACTTAGTTCCGACATACAGATTCTGTCTTCAATTGGTTTGTTACTGGCATATTTAGCTGTCCATAATGAGGCCCAGGGCGTGTTAGGGTGGGCTAGCTAACGCCACCATAATTTGGCTCCCATTACCGTGTTACTGAGTTCTGGATCTCTGATTCCGATGCCTCCTGACTTCTTGGGAAGACAGACCTTATCCCATTTTACCAGTGCCCACTTGCGATTGTGACCAGAACTGCCCCAAAGAAAATTGCGTTGGAGATTTCTTATGGCTTTGATTACCCATTTTGGAGCTGCTAAGAGAGAGAATAAATAAAGAGGTAAAGATTGTAAGATAGCTTTGATGAGAATAACTCTGCTAGCCATATTCAGGGATCTGTAAGTCCAGAGAGAGAGCTTGGCTTCAAATTTGTCCAAAAGGTCTATCCATGAGGCGAGTTTGAGGGCTGATGCTATCATGGGAGCACCCAGATATTTGGAGGGGAGGCTTGCGATGGTGAATCCAAGAATTCGGGCTATCGAATTTTGAGTGGACACAGGGATGTTGAAGAAGAAGATTTGGGATTTGACTCGATTAATGAGAGCACCCATGGCATCTGAGAAGGTAGACAATAAATCTTTGAGGAGTCGAGCTTCTTGGACAGAGGGGTGACCAAAGAGCATATTGTCATCCACAAATTGTTGATGGGAGAAGGCGGGGGAGTTGTTGAAGGAGAGACCTTTCAGTCTGTGGGTGAGAGCAGCTGACTTAATGATGCGACCAAGACCTTCTGCGACTATGACAAAGAGAAAGGGTGAGAGCGGGTCCCCTTGCCTAATGCCTCTAGAGGGGCGGAAGGTTTCAGAAGGTATGCCATTGATCAAAACAGAAAAGAAGGATGAAGAAAGGAGACTAATGATCCATCTGGTCCATGAAGGATCAAAACCAAATGCATTTAGAACTTTTTGAATGTATTTCCAGCTAATGCTATCGAAAGCTTTGGATAGATCTATTTTGAACAGCATACCTGGCTTTTTGGTTTGCTTCAGAGAGTGTATGATCTCATGGGTGAGGATGATTCCATCTGTGATTTGGCGCCCTTCCACATATCCGGATTGCTCTGGAGAGATAATGAGAGGTAATAGAGGCTTCAACCAATTGGCGATGACTTTTGAGACAATTTTATATATGATATTGCAAAGAGCAATCGGTCGATATTTATCAGGTTTTTTGGCTTCCGCTGACTTGGGGATGAGGGCCAAGAATGTGGCATTCAACCCCGGGTACATCCATCTTAAAGCTCTTGATTCCTCGACCAGTTGCCAGACTTCTATTTGAATGAGATCCCAAAAGTGATGGAAGAAGTCCGAAGTAAAGCCATCGGGTCCTGGGGCTTTTCCTGATTTTGAGTTCTTGACAGCAATGTCCACCTCGTGTAACTGGATTGGTTGGAGAAGGAGGTGGTTGTGCTCTGGAGCAATAAGTTTGGGTATGTGGTGAAGAATTTTCTCGATAGCTGGGAGCCTGTCAACACTTGGTTCCTGATGAGCTTTCTTGAAGTATCGGAGAAAATTTTCTTCTATACCTTCATGCATTTCCACTCGTTCTCCTTGATCATTTTGGATGTGGGAGATCGGGTTGTGCATTCTGCGTTGAACTGTGGTTTTGTGGAAGAACTTAGTATTCTTCTCCCCCTCCCTCAACCACCGAATGCGAGACTTCTGCCTCCAAAGAATTTCCTCATGCTGGGATCTATTTTGAAGTTGATCTTCAATCCTCTGTTCCTGTTTTGTGAGATCACTTGTGCGTCCATCAGCGATGATCCGGTTCTGGATTTGCTTCATTTCCTGATTAAGTATGGCTTGAGCTGAGAAGATGTTACCAAAGATGGTCTGATTCCATTGTTTGATTTCTTTTTTAAGGAATTGCAGTTTCTTTTGGAATCTAGCCATTTTGGATTTTTCTAAGGGTTGGTATTTTATCCAGGTTTGTCTGAAAAAATCCTTGAAATGAGGGTGAGTGAGCCAGAAAGTTTCAAAGCAGAAAGGGCGTTTAGTAGTATTACCTGGCCACTGCCATTGGAGTTCAATAGGCCAGTGATCAGATCCTGATATAGGTAAGATGGTAGAAACTAAATCTCCTCCAAGATAAGGTGCATTGTCTGAGATGAGGAAGCGATCTAACCTGGAGGCGATGTGATGGATTCCTTCCCTTTTGTTGGTCCATGTAAATAGTCCATTATTTGAAGGGAGATCAATTAACCAATTCGATTGAACAAAGTCTTTGAGTAGGTGACCATCGCGGATGCCAATGTCCCTTCCCCCCTGCTTTTCTTCCGTTCTTGTTATCATGTTGAAGTCCCCACCTGTTATCCAGAGAGGGTATTGCCTATTGGAGTTGAGTGTTGAAAGATGGTCCAAAATTTCTGCTTTTAGCTGAGAATCCTGCGGAAAGTAAACATTGGTGATGTGACCATGAGAGTTGGTACCAAGCAAGTGAAATGTTGCTTGTATAAAAATTTTGTTAGCATGAATATTGCTAAGTTGTATGATTCTGGAGTCCCAGAGGATTGCCAGGCCTCCCAAGGCTCCTTGCGCATCTACTGCTGAGACTTGCCCTCCTGGCCATACTTTTGCTGCTACCTTTTCCAGAAATGTCATGTTACACTTGGTTTCTTGAACAAAGAGGATGTTTGGTTTTTCCTGCATGAGCATGTTTTTTAAGAGTCTGCCTTTCCTGGGGCTGTTGAGCCCTCTTATATTCCAGGAGATTAGCTTCATTGAGGAGGGTTGGGGTGGATGTTGTAAAACTTAGTCAGCTTCGGATATCGACCTCACTCTACAAGCACTTCACCTATCTTGATGGTTTTTTCCAGGGTTGTTTTCCGACCTCTTTTCTTGCTGTCTTTTATGATGAATTTACTGTCCCACGGGCTACCGATTTCTACCCCAAGCGAGTGTTTCTTGTGTGCTTTCTGCAGAACTTCTTCCAATTTATCCAGTTGCCTTTCGGGAATCTTGTCGAAATTTCATGTTTTACAAGCTAGCTCGAGGGTGAGTATGTCTAATTCGCCTATATCAAAATTCTCAGAATCTTCATCCATAAGCTCTGGTTCTGGTGGGGCTTCCTCTGATTCTTTTGATCTTTTTGTACTCGATTCTGGGATTTCCGTTTCCATTGCTTGGAGGCCTTCTACTTGAGGATCTGAAGGAGGGGTATGCATTTTGTCAAGTAGAGGATCTTGAACCTGAGGGGAAGGACCTTCCGGGAGCTCCCGAACTAGGTCTTTGATCTTTTGCATTTCCTGATTCGGATCTTGCGATTCGAGATTAGCTAGGACTCCAAAGCTGTTGGGATTGGTTGCTTTTGATTTATTAGCTGAATTTGGTTTTGCACTGGCCGAGGGTTTTTTGTTACCTCGTCTGCAATTAACAACCTTTGTGAAACCATCTGCTTCCTTCTTGTCTGCATGTGTGCTGTCAGTTGCATTTCTGTTGAGCGGGCAGTCCCGGAACAGATGCCCTAGATTATGGCATTTCCAGCACCTAAAAGGAACATGTTCATAATCAATCATTTGAATCCATTCAGAGTCTTCATGTCTAAATCTTACCTTGTCTGGCAGGGGTTGTTTGAGATCCATTTAAACACAGATGCTCGCATAGGAAGTGAATCTGTAGTATTTTGTGTCTTCCGCCGCTTTGATGAACTCCCCCAGCTTGTTTCCTATTTCCTTCAGAGAGGTTTCTTCCCAGTATTCCCATGGAAGAGAATAAAGTCGTATCCAGACTGGCGCATAGCTAAGATCTTCCTTATCTGGGTTAAATCTTTCAACCCAAGCTCTGAGATACAGACCTGATGCGTTGAAGAAGTAGGGTCCTCCATCTATGACCCTATTTCGGTCTTCAAGACAGTTAAAAACAACAGTGAAAAAGCCCTTAGGGCCTAGATGCAGGGAGATATGGCCTTTGGGTGCCCATTTTGAGTTTATCCAACTGCTAAGAGCTCTTTCCGTAGGTCAGATACCTATAAACTTGCCTATTAGTGCATGGTCCCTCATGTATTGGATTCTGGCATTGATTCTGTGGCTAGGGAATTCCACTGTGGGAATGATGGCAGCTACTAGTTTGCGAGTGGTAGATCTGACTGTAGTTTCTTCTTCCTGATTCGCGTCGTCATCCCTGGAGGGCGTACTAACCTTTGGAATGTCGCTTGGATTCACTTCTGAGTCATCCGCGGTACCCTACTGCTCAGAACCGGCGTGGTTTGGGGAAGGGGTAGAGTCCCCCCGCTTCGCGGGCTGCATACTGAAGACTTACAGGGTCAAGGTGGTGACAGTCGTGGGTAGAACTGCTTCTGGTGACAGAGGGCAGAGCTTTGAAAACCTGCCGTGGCAGGCAGAGCAGAGCCCTGAGGACAGGAAGCTGAAACCCTAAACTTCCCTCTAATATTTATAATATTATACAAATATCAAAGGTTAAGATTTATCCTCTAGTATGTAATATATCTCAAATCAATTAATTAATGAAAATAATATTATGGTATTGGTCCATGGTATTGTAACAAAAGTTATTTACAACTTAACAATTTATGTGATAAAGTGAATGTGAATCTCCATAGTTAAGAATATATATTATTTAATTTTATAATTAATAATAATAATAATAATAATAATTTGAATTAAGTTTAAAATTTAGTTTATTTGTATGATTTTTTGAATTGGGATAATGTGAAATGTATCTTAAAATAAGTGTTTTGATTCTTATCATATATTTATGCCTATTTGAATTTACTACATTTAGTTTATATAATTAAACTTCTAAATAATATATATAAAAATCTCAATTAAATTTTTAATTTATGTTAAAAAATAATAATTTATTTTATACATAAAAAAGATTTAAATACCTTTCAATATGAATATCATAAATTATAATATATATATATATATATATATATATATATATATATATATATATATATATAATATATATATATATATATATAATATATATATAGGTGTTATAGCTTTGAAAAACAATGAAGATTTCTCAAAGGTTTTTATTTTCTCACTAGTATATATTAAGAACATTATATTTATGACTATTAGAATGAGGAAAATTAAATTATTTTTTCAATCTTGAATTTTATAATGTTCCAAGAGAAGAGATCAATTGAAACCCTTCCCCTCAACCAAATTCTAAATTTCCCTTTCCTTATTTCCCTAACCTTCCTCACTATCTCCCCAAATTTTCCTATAATTTTTCCACTTCCCTATCCCTTTCATTTCTTTAAATTTCCTTACAGCTAAGAAAATCCCCTCTTTTCCCCAAAGAAAACCCAAATGATTTGTCCTAGTGAGCTAGGGGTTTCACTGGAGAGACCACACAAAATGAAAATAAGATGTACAATAATGGAGGACATGTCTCAAGAGTTGAGCCATCTAGCGTCAAACAGATCACTGCCTCACAAACACATCAAGAGGTCATTTTCACATAGGGATACTTTTTCCTCAAACTGTGTTTCTCACCAAATGGAGATGAACTTCACAAAACTTGAACAGGTTTTGTCAAATAATATATCAATTAAAAACAACCTCCTTCATGTTTTACAGAGGTATCATATATTGGGAGATATTCAACATTCTTGGAGGCCTATGTGAGAAAATAAAAAATATCAAGTTAATTTCGAGTTTTATCCATGATTTTGTGGCAAGGAGTACGAGAAACGGAAAATGAATTTCCAGAAAATGAGAAATGTTTTTTTCTTCAAATAATACTTAATATTTATGGTTAGAGAGATATATCTGCATCTGTAAGCCCTATTTTTGCAGAAAATCTATAAATTTTGACACAGCCCAGCACCTTGGTCCTGTGCTTTTTGCTCAACCATACAAATGCCAAAACCTTTATATGATTGGATAGATAATAACCCCTAAATGTCATATATAAGCTTTTGCAAGCTTGTTAGTAGACAGATTAGGAGAAAATGCTCAAAAACAGGTCAAAAAATCATTTCTTACCACTATTTTGAAACAGGTCGTGCGTTTTTAGAGTGGCCATGGGAAAATCAGTTTTTCTCCTAGCTTGACTATCCAAATCATGTGTTTCAGTAGTCAAATGACAACTAGAGACTCGAAAAATTCTAATAAACTATCAAGTTCTCAATTTAGAGCATAGGAAGGCCTCCAAAATCCTCTTGCAAGATGGCAATGCACTTTTGCATCACTGCTCTGCGTTTTTCCCTGAATGCACATTGCTTTTCCCTGTTGCAATCCTTCTTAGCATGTATTCTAAAATTCTTTGCTTGATGATGTAATTATGAATTAAATTACCATGATAGGTTGTTTTGATGATTAATTAGGCCTCATAAATGAAGCAAAACTCAAATCAATGTCTAAGAGAAGAGTTTGTTTTTTACCTTCTCACTCTCACTTGTTGGTTGAGAGATTCTTCGAAACTATTCCAACACTTAGTGATTAGACCCCTGAAGGTGGGGACACTGTTTGTTTGAGCCTATATGTATCATTTCTCATTCAAAGAGAATGATTGGACTTGAGAGGAGGGGATTTGTATCTAATGCTTTCACATAGTTAATTAAGGAGCACTTGCAACTGTTTTTCTTGAATACATCAACAATGAGTTTATGATGTTGTCTTCTTTCTAAATTAATTTATTATGAATGAATCCATCTCCCTTTACATGTGTTTCTTTCCTCATTTGATTTTCCTTACAATTATATAGGCATAATTATTTACATTCAAAGGTTTGTTTATGTGGAAAATCATGCACATGTATTTCTTCATCTAGATTAATGAATTCATGGTAATACATGCTCACCATGACCTTCTAATATTTTCAAACCCTATAGTACATTGAGAAAAATCTTAAATCCATCACAAGACACTGCTATATTGCTCTTCTTTACCCCTCCTACTGCAATCTTTAAATCCAAAGTTTTATAATTTTCATGGCGACTCCATTTTTCAAAAACCGTTAGTTTGAATAAATTCTTGGTGACTTAGCTGTTATCAAGATGGATTCAACTGCTTGAAGGTATGCTACTATGAATCGAGGTCATATTCCTAGATTTTTGAATCGTATTCCTTGTATAGATTGGAAAGCAAGGCTACCAAAGTTTAAAGGTCATGATGGAGAAGATACTAGTTTTCATTTGTTCAAATTTCATTTTCATATTTAGAGATTAAAGACTAAGCTTCCTGAAGATTGTTTAATGAAGATCTTCATGGCTAGCTTGGAGGAAATAGCAAGGAAATGGTATGAGAGTCTACTGTCTACTAGTTTATATTCTCTAAAGTATTTTCATTCAATTTTATTTCAACATTATCAAAACTATAATTTGTCCTTAACAATAATGGATATATGTAGTGAAATTTCTGAAAATTTCTTGAAAAATTGTATGGGGATGAAGAATGTATGGAAAAAGAAATATTAGAATTCCTTTATGATTCTTCCTCCCAACAAGAATCAACAACTTCCTTCATGTATGAAAGAGACTCGGATCAAAATACAGAAAGGCCTACTCGTGTTCTTGAAAATGAAAATCAGCAAGCCAATGTTGATTTCTATAAAACTCATTGTTCTCCTGTGTGTGAAGATGAAATAAATCAGCTCCTGAAAAACCATGTTACAACCCAAGTTAAGGAAGGTTTGTAGTGTTCACAAAGTCAAGAATGTGTGAGTGAAATTTCTTCCATTATTAAAGAATGTTTTCTTTTCAAGGATGATTTAGACTATGAATTATAAGAGTATGAGTCTAAGATAGACAATATGCAAGTCATTATTGAGGAATTTACAACCAACACTTAGGTAGTTGAAATTCATACTTCCCTATGCCCTCCTATGGATCAATAACCAAGTATTCCATCATATCAAAACGAAAGGAATACTTGTATTTTTGTTGGATTTCATGGCAAGGTAACATTCCATATTTTTAAAGATCCTTACACTGATTCCATAGTCAACCGGGAAGATGGTTTTTCTTATATTTATGGATCATGATCACATATTTAATTGACCCTCGGAGCTGCCTAGCTTTCGTTTGTTCTACCTGCTCAAGGAAAGTACAAGTAGAATTCAAGTAGCTAGCCATTTACTCAATTGGTTGCTCTCGAGGAATCATTTCACATGATTGCATACATATATCTTTAGCAGGTGGGTGGTTATGATTTGTATTCGAAGCACGATGTAAAGGCCCTAAGATCTGTAACACCCCTCCCTTGTGTACTATATTATTGTAAACCTAAGCTATGTTAAAGCTAGGTGTTATGTCCTCCCTTGTGTGTTAAATTATTCTAAACCTAAGATGAGGAAATATAGGTGATATGTAATATGAAAAACAAATGTGTTATTAAATAAATTAATAAAATAAATCACTTGGAGGGTGGAGCCCCAAGAGAGAGGAGATGATTTCCAAATCCCATGAGGAATAAGATAGAGATGAATCTTTCATGATAAATCTTATAGATGTGATTCTAGACAAGATTGGGTGGATTGCAGATCCATTGGATGGATGGGAGATAAAGATCCATTGGGCATAAGATATTTGTCGGACATAAAGGCAAGATTTTATGAGGAAAACACTGTGGGAGATAAAGATGAGATTTTCTGAACAAGGCCTACACAAATGGAAAAATCCATAAGATTGGGACGGCCCTAATGGTAAATAGATCATGAAAGAGGATATTAAATATCGAGTGCATTGACCAATTTAGGAGATTTGATCCTTGGCAAGATCTTTGGCTCGAGGAGAATTAGAGGTGATTCGTGGCTGGGTGGTGGTGCTCGTCCCTCTAATTGAGGTTTTAGTTGGTGTCAGATGCATGAAATGCTTGTATGATGATTCTTATTGTCTCTTTTTTATAGTTTCAATTTGTTTATGAGAAGATTTCTTAAGTTTTATTTTCCATGAGAATGCTTGATCAACAATCTATGCTTATGTATTAATAGATTTAATGATGTTTCCCTCTAATCTCATGAGATTCACTTCCATGGTATGTGTTTTTTCTGCTTACATGTTATGAGAATTAAATCAATTAGCTCAGATATAATGATGGTTGAACTTATCTCTATTATGGAATAACAGATTTATTATACCAGTTGTATTTGAGTGTGAAGTTAACTGTAGAGTCATGTTGAGTGGACAACAGTTCTAGGACCCATTGGTGGTAGAAATTGGCATTTGACGAGTATTGCTAAATATATTACATGTGTTAATGCCTCCTTATGGAGTGATTGCATCCATTGTGGCTTGATGTGCATATGAGTATTCCTTTGACCATGCTTAAGAAGTCGGAAAATGTTAACTATACGTGATAAATGATTTTCATGCTAAGTCTGAAATTGTGAAGCCACATCTTCATGTTATTTACTCCATGCAATAAGGTACTATAAGATGAGCTTATTTTGTTGATGTATTCCACTTATGTACTTGAATGGAGTAATTTATCTATTGATGCTTTTATCTATATTCTTGTAATTAATCTCATTTTATGCTTGTGTGTGTGTAATATCTGATGAATCTGACGGTAATCATCATTTTAAAGGATGAGAGTATGTATGTAATGCTATATAAAATCTCTAGTTAACATGGTAGACAGTGGTGGCTGCATGTAGAAGAGATGGTATAATGCCATTAACGGAATAGTCCATGATGGTGAGAAGATCTATGGTATGCATAATAAATAAGGTTCGATCTTCATTCTTTCTGTTGCTTAAGAGCAATCTTTATGATGAAAATGCTGGATTATTATTATGCATATGTTCTCATTGCATTATGATGTAACAGTAGAAAATATTAACAGCAAGATCGATGCACCAAGCTAAAGGTTAGTTAATGGGAAGGTCGATGCACCGGGCAAAGCAGAATCAAGCGGGCCACAGATACATTACTCAATCTTATTAAATATATATCTATTGACACAAATGCTTTTGGTGGAAGTGTTTCACACTTGTATTTGTGAACTTTGTATACAACAATATACTTGAGGTATTAAATAAATGTAAATATTAACTTGTATTAACAATAATTTGAATCTGTATTACTTTATGTAATGAAATTTAATTATTTAATTAGTTAAAAAAAAACTTGTTTTACTTAATAAATTTGTTAATAATTGTTTTTTAATTATAAATTTGTTAAGAATATGGACATATTTTATTTATTTTATATTAGAAAATTATTTATATTTTATTTTTTAAAAATAATTATGTGTAGGTATGTATAGTTTCATAATAGGTTTTTAATTATATTTAATAATTATTAATAATTATTAAGCCGATGTTGACTATTTAACTTCCCACTAATATTTATAATATTATACAAATATGAGAGCTTAAGATTTATCCTCTTCTAATTGATATATCTCAAATCAATTAATTAAAGAAATGTATAACACTATGGTATTGGTCCATGGTATTGTAACAAAAGCTATTTACAAGTTAACAATTTATGTGGTAAAGTGAACTTGAATCTCCATAGTTAAGAATATATATTATTTAATTTTATAATTAATAATAAAAATAATTTGAATTAAGTTTAAAATTTAGTTTATTTGTATGATTTTTTTTGAATTGGGAGAATGTGAGATGTATCCTAAAATAAGTGTTTTGATTCTTATCATAAATTTATGCCTATTCTAATATATATGTGTGTGTGTGTGTGTGTGTGTGTGTGTGTGTGTTCTAGCTTTGAAGAAAAGGAAGATTTCTGAAAGGTTTTTATTTTCTCACTAGTATATATTTATAATTATTAGGATGAGGAAAATGAAATTACTTTTTAAATCTTGAATTTTATAATGTTCGAAGAGAAGAGATCAATTGAAACCCTTCCCGTTAATCAAATTCTAAATTTCTACTTTCCTTAGTTCACTAACCTCCCTCACTATACCCCCAAATTTCCTATGATTTTTCCATTTCACTATCCCTTTCATTTCTTTAAATTTCCTCACACGTAAGAAAATCCCCTCTTTTCCCCAAAGTAAACCCAAATTATTCGTCCTAGTGAGCTAGGGTTTCACCTTCGAAGAAGAGACCACACAAAATGAAAATGAGAAGTACAATAATGGAGGACATCTCTCAAGAGTTGAGCCATCTAGCATCAAATAGATCAATGCCTCCCAAACATATCAAGAGATCATTTTCGGTACATAGGGATAGTTTTTTTTCAAAGTGTGTTTCTCACCAAATGGAGATGAACTTGAAAAAAGTGGAAGAGGTTTTGTCAAACAATATACCAAGTAAAAATAACCTCCTTCATGTTTTACAGAGGTATCATATAATTGGGAGATATTCAACTTTCTTGGAGACCCATGTCGGAAAAATAAAAAAATACGAAGTTAATTTCCAGTTTTATCCATGATTTTGTGGCAAGGAGTATGAGAAATAGAAAATGAGAAATGTTTTTGCTTCAAATAATACTTATCTAAATATTTATGGTTAGAGAGATATATCTCCAACTATGAGCCCTATTTTTGCAGAAAACCCATAAATTTTTAAATAGCGCAGGACCTTGGTCCTGTGCTTTTTGCACAACCATACAAATGTCAAAACCTTTATATGATTGGATAGATAATAACCCCTAAATGTCATATATCCAATTTTTCAAACTTGTTAGTAGAGATATTACGAGAAAATGCTCAAAAACACGTAAAAAAATCACTTTTTACCATTATTTTGAAGCACGCGCTGCGTTTTTGGAGTGACCTTGGGAAAATCGGTTTTTCTCCTAGCTCTGCTGTCCAAATCACTTGTTTGAGTAGTCAAATGACAACTAGACACCCGAAACATTCTAAAAAACTATCAAGTTCTCAATTTAGAGTATAGGAAGGCCTCCAAAATCCTCCTGCAGGATGGCATTGCACTTTTACATCACTGCGCTGCGTTTTTGCCTGAATATGCATTGCTTTTCCCAGTAGCAATCCTTCTTAGCATGTCTTCACAAAAACTTTGCTTGATGATGTAATTATGAAATAGATTAGCATGATAGGTTGTTTTGATGATTAATTAGGCCTTATAAAGGAAGCAAAACTGAAATCAATGTCTAAGAGAAGAGTTTGTTTTTGACCTTCTCACTCTCACTTGTTGGTTGAGAGATTCTTGGAAACTATTCCAACACTTAGTGATTAAACCCCTGAAGGTGGGGACACTGTTTGTTTGAGCCTATATGTATCATTTCTCATTAAAAGAGAATGGTTGGACTTGAGACAAGAGGATTTGTATCTTATGCTTTCACATAGTTAATCAAGGAGCACTTGTAACTATTTTTCATGAATACATCAACATTGAGTTTATGATGTTGTTTTCTTTCTATATCAGTTTCTTTTGAATGAATCCATCCCTCTTTACATGTCTTTCTTTCCTCATGTGATTTTCCTTATAGTTATATAGGCATAATTCTTTACATTCAAAGGTTTGTTTATGTGGAAAATCATGTACATGTATTTCTTCCTCTAGATTAATGAATTCATGGTAATACATGCTCACTATGACCTTCCAATATTTTCAAACCCTACAGTACATTGAGAAAAATCTTAAATCCATCACAAGGCACTGCTATATTTCTCTTCTTTATGCCTCCTACTGTAATCTTTGAGACGTTGACCTAATTTCTTTGGCTCATCCCTAGTCGAGCAACCCAAAAATCCAAAATTTTCAAAAAATAAACTAGAATTTTCACATCTAGCCTAAAATCCATTTTGATTCCAGTCATTGACTCACAAATACTTAGAGAGATCCCTCTCTCATTTAGGAGGGATAGTTGTTAAACTACAAGTGGTTTGAAGTCACATCTTTTGATCTTCTCCTCATCATCTGACATTATAGGGGATAAAATTTTGGCATCATTGCCCGGGAATGAAAGGTCATATATTCCCTTGCAAAGAACGACAAGGGTCAGATCTGATTGTTGGATACATATGCCAATAGGTTTCATATTTCATGATTGGAAAATTCAAATGCCAAATATGCTCTACTTTGCTGATACAAAGATCACATATTTCCAAGGCAAGGCAAGGTGTGTACATGCCTTCATGTTTACTAAATTTTGATGGATGGTCCAACAGTCTAATCTGGATCATGCCATGTTTCAATTTTCTGTTGTAGAATAGAGAAAGAAGTCTGTCCAAACTGTTTAATCTCGGCAGACCAATAGTTAGGCAGAGAAGCTAAGGTTCCCAACTGCTTAATCAGTGGCCTTGGAAGTAATAAGGGTAGTATTAGATAGGCAATCAAAAAAAAAAGCCAGTGCAAAACAAAAGGCACATAAGGGTCTGCAAGTCCAAGTGCACCCTCTAAGAAGAAACAAAAAATGCTAGGCAAGCAGATGGGTAGGTAGATGGGGTTGCAGAAGTGGTGTTCCTTTCAAACTGAATCTTGCTGGTCAATACAAGGAAAGAAACACAATGCAGCATGTCTAACTTCCCTTTTTTCCTTGTTTGTCACTCATTACTAACATCCCTTCACCAGTTGTGTTTATGAAAGAATTCAAGGTTTTATGTTGGTTCTTGTTTCCTTTAAGAGCCACATTTCTTGTGCAAAATTCTTTTCGTTTTGATCTACTCCCTAAGCTAAGTTTTTCTCAAATAAACTTAGTGATATCACTCGTCATTCACCTTCTCCCTCCATATTAACCTTTAAGTTCTATCATTTAACTCCCTATGTCACCCTTTCCCTACTATTATAACACCATGGTGTATAAACCCCAAGCATTCTATAAATATCCCCCCTTGGAATTATAGCCATATGATTCACTACTAGGGAATTAAATTGGCATCTGGTTAGTTTAAGAACCCAAGCCTTACCCCTTTGTCTCCCTCAGAATTCATTTACCCGTTCAACCCTTCATTTTGCCTAAGAAACCTTGGAAAAACCCATTTTGCACCCTTAGACCCGCTCAAAAGGAAAAATGCGTGGAAAACCCCACTTTTTCCTCCTTATCCTAAGTTTGGGACCCATCTGTGCTTTTATATGAAATTGCATGAAAAACCCACTTAGCCTAAGCTTTTTAGGCCATGCGCGATTTTGCAAAAATACATTGAAAAACCATAATTTTCACCTTATCCTAAGTTTTAAACTATGCACGACTTGATAAAGAAATACATTAGAAAACCATGCAATTCGCAAATATTTCTAAGGGTCCCGCTGGGCACAAATCCCGTGAAAAATAATTGTTTATTATCTGCCCGATGTCGTATCGTCCGGACAGCTTATCGGCCCATCGACCATCCGATCGGGCACTTTTCATCCAATGGTTGACGTGGATATCGGACCGGCCCCGACGTCCGAAAGATATCGTCTGATATCTGTCAGACGCTGACGTCAGGCCTTGACCACGCGTCGCCCCCACAGCGTATCGGAGCCCCCTCTGACAGATTCCCTTCCGTATCATAAGCGGTGCGATATGATACCACTGTGGTTTTCGATTTTCCGCTAATCCGCCTGCCATCATCACTGCTACGTCACTGCCTGCGTCATCGCCGCGTCCGCGCCCCCGTCCACCATTGCTCCACCTGTTTGCCACCTCACCACCCCCGTGGACCACTCATAAGCTGTCACGTCACCTGACGACGTCATGCTGACGTCATCTGACCCTGACCCACCCGATGACGTCATGTTGACGTCATCCGAAAAAGGCGCGAATGTCCCAAAAATCCAAATTTTTGCCAATTTTCACGTTTTTTGCACTTTTTGGAAAAACTTCTGTTGCACCTTCTGCATGCATTTTACGTCCAAATTTGCACCAACCTGCTGAATTTCAATCTGGAGACCTTCGGCACGCCTACCCACCTACACTCGTGACCCGGACTGTCAGTACACCAGGTATTTATCCCTGCAAATCCTCTCTGCGCCTGGTTTTGTCTACAAATTGACTATATTCACTTAAAAACACTGAGGAACACATAATTCACCAGCAAATCCCTTCTGCCCAGTTCCCATTGGAAGTTGAAAGCTCGAAATTCACTAGCTAAGCCTTGTTTAAACAAAACTTTCACTAAAACCTGCATTCTGTTTGCGCAGTCGTGAATAGGAAACCCGAGCTTACACCTAAATACTGTGAAGGAACTCGTTGAAAACAAATATTAACTCTCCCATTCACTGTTGTGTGCAGTATTTCAATTGCTGCGGTGTACCCTGTCGTCCTCTGTTTCTCACTTCACCCCTTTTTTTCAAGCAATACTCTTTTCTGTTACTCAGCACAAGTAACACTAATTTGCATACAAAACAGAGTTCTTAAGTAACCATGGAGACTCCAGTAGCACCTGTGGCCCTCAATGTTGCCCCTTTGAATTCCCCTCAGAGAGAATTGGAGTGGCAGCCTTTAGCATACTTGGATTATCAAATCTCAGAGGACTCCCTAACACACAACAGGTTCCACCTCCACTTGCTGAATGAATTAAAAGCCAAACATGTAGCTGGAACAAATATATTGGGCATTTGGGATTCCTTCCTCCCAATCTTCAAGCTTCCTCAGGTCAACCAATTCCCTGACCTAATTCACCTATGTGTTGTATGTTATGATCCCACTCAGAGAGATGTGCTTGACCCTTCAAGCTCAGTTGTGTTCTGCATCACCCCTGAGGCCATCAGAGAGATGCTGCAATTCAAGACTGAGAAGAAATTGGCCCCCTTGTCTTTGTTTGATCTGATAAACCAAGGAGCTAAAATGTTGACAGATGCTCAGATCACAAAGCTGAACCAACTGTTTATTAACTTTGATACTGTGCAATACCCTCCTATTTTTGTTGGTTACCTCAACCCATCGGGCAGAGACCTTGCATATATGATCAGTCCCATCCTAGGTTATAAATCAATTGAGTATATTGATGAAACTGTACTGGTAATGATGCTCATGTTTTCCCCTGGCAAAGCTCCAATCTGCTATGACTATGC
>APFE030686795.1:20745-70239 GCA_000404065.3 Pinus taeda | reverse complement strand
ATTGAAGTTTTTACTCCAGAAAACATTGCAAAGAAAAATAAAAAGCACAAAATTGGAAAAAATGTTAAAAACAAAATCTAAAGAAGAAGAAGAAGAAAAATAAGACACCAACATGAAAATTGACTAAGTAAGCATCAATTAAAAAGATTTTTTCATATTTAAGGCATAAAAAAATTTCAAGTATCAAAATTATATGAGCCCCCACCATTCCTTGGAAAAACATGCTTACGTATATCAATTATATTCAAAATTAGCATGAAAATCACCAACATAAAAAAAAAATGTCGATACTTAATAAATAAGAAAATTTAAAGAATAAAAAAATATGGCCCTGTCTCCGAAAGAGAAAACCAATGTTTCGTCAAGACTTTTCAAAACTGGCATGAAAATAAAGAAAGAAGAAGAACATAATACATAAGAAAATTTGAAGTATAAAAAGTATGCTTCCAAAAAATAATGGTTGGTGCTACATCCAATATTTTCAAAATAAGCAAGAACTTCATGATTTGATGTGGCCTCTAAAAAAAAAGGCTTTGGTATAGTTCTAGTTAAGTTGGTAAAAATTTTAGTGGTCGAAAAGGCGAATAATGCAAAATTAGTGAATGTGGCGTCGGCCAACTTCTCATAAGCATGGGATCCATTCGTCAAGGGGATATATGCTTGGGAGAACTAGCCATAATTTCATAGGATATGGGATGAGTACATCTAATAGGAGATGAAGAAGCACTCAAAGGCCGAGGATAGAAAGAACGAATGTTCTAAGGACCACAATCTCGTTAGTGAGATAATAAACAGAAAAGGAAAAGTTTCACTAGGGGTGAAGATTCATACTCACAAACAAAGAAGAATGATTGATATAAGGTCAAGTTTTTTGCATGTCATAAGATAGGAAACTATTCTTCATACTTTCTAGAAAGAAAAGAGGTAGAAAGAGTAAGTTATCAACTGTAGATGTGCTGATAAAAGCTCATGCATAAGAAGTTGCCAAGCAATTTGAAACATAATATTCACTTATTTCCTACCTTTCCTTAAGAACCATGCAAGCTGGTGTATGTATATTGGATAATATAGCCACACAACATATTCTAGGAGCATGGGAAATTTTTAACCACATAACATAGTGGGACTTAGGTTTTCATGTGTTGTTTGGTGTTGATACGAAACACACAATGAAAAGCATTGGAATAGTGATATTCTAGTTTGAGTTAGGAGGCCTATTGGAAGTGAACGATGTGCTATGTGTTTTGAAATATATCAGATGCTTTTATATGATAAAGAAAAATGGGTTTTATTGTAACATTTTAAGATGGAAAATAACTAATAGAACACATGGGATCTATCTCTAATGATGGGAACACAATTAGAGTGAGAGAGGAAAACCTGTATTAGCTAAGGTGTGAACCTATCTGAACAATGGAAAGAAAAATAATAATGACAAAGAACATGGATCAAGAAGCTACTAAGGTCCATAAACAAACAGGTAGTCATCCTTTTGGTTTGAGTGGGGGAGAGAAATTAGCGGATCCTTCCAATTATGTAAAAAATGTCTCATGGTATGATATGACCTTATAAGAGGTTCAAGAGTTGGAGACTTATCTGATTGTCAAGAATAAATTTAATCTAATGTATATGAAAAGATGATAGAATTATGAGGCTACCTTTAAATATATGGTGGCTTCCTAAAAATTTTGAGTTTAAATAGAAGGATGGTGTTGCTAATTTTCCATGCATTCAACTAGTGTTCTAAGATAGTATAAATAATGAATGATAGGGAAGACCATATTATATAGTTCAAATTAGAACTATTCTCTATTATAAAACTATTCCATTGAGTGATTTATTACCATTCAATTTCTAATTATACTAATCGCACTTCTTTGCAAGGTGTTCTACTAGTTGTACAAAGTTGTGTTAATGATCGAAAAGTTATTATTCCTATGGATTTTGGAAACCAATGGTTTTTATTTCAACTTTTTGAATATGAATTATATCTTAACATTTCTCATGATACTATCAATGGTATTAGTTTAAGTTTCTACTAAAGGCTATTCCTAAGATCTTGAATGAGATATTTTAATTTGGGTAGTTTATACTACTGTAGATTAATAATTTAATGAGGAAAAAGTATTTCTACCCTTATTCAAGTTTTAAACATGGGTGATACATGTATTTTGGAAATACATTGTCTATCCTCTTTCTAGTGCCATGGTAGAAGGGAAAATAAAATTACTAGATGGCCTAAACTTTTTCAAGTAATTAAAAAAAAACAAACTCCAAATTTATAAGAAGTGGTAAATTTCACAATATAGAGCCCCTTCTACACCCTCCCTCTTCTTAACATGGTCCTTTTATAATTACTTAAGAATATATTTTAGATCTGCAAATTCTTTTCATTTCTACACAAAATAAATCTTTTGAATATTAAAATATTATAGATCTACATTGCGAAACTTTAAAGCAACTTTCTTGAATCAATAAAGTAGTTCCTTGATGATTTTTTTTGGTGAAGAAAACTATGGTTAAGTTTTAGACATTTGTTTTCCATTAATCTACCATGGCCTTCTCCTCACCACTATACTCTGATCCTACAAAACTATCTTTATGGTGACTCTCATACCATGATATGTTTATATTGATAAAGAAAACACATTATATAAATCTTGAGAGGCATATCATATATATAAATTCTCTAGCCTCATATCAACATGCCATGTGTTGGAGCTAAAAAACTCAAAGATAATCACTATGATAAGGAACTAACAAGTCCTACATATCTTCTAGGGAATTAAAAAATTCTAGAATTAGCTTTATTATTCTAGAAAAATATATTCTAGAATAAATTTGTTGATTCTAGAAAACTATCTAACCAAATAAACTTTAGGATTATGAGGCTAACATTTTTCCACTGCTCAATGCTCTTTCCTTCGCTCCAAAATGAATCTAATCAAGGTGTTCATTGAAAAAAATATGCCTCACCTTGTTTTGACCAAATAGACAAAGCAACCAATCAACTACTTAGATAGTTCAACTTAGGTATATTCTCTATTCTAAAATTATTCCATCGAGTGATTTCGACCATTCAATTTATAACTATAATGATCACAGTTATTTGAAAGGTGTTCTACTAGTTGTACAAAGTTGTTTTAATGATGGCCAAGTTATTGTTCCTATGGGTTTTGGAAACCCATGGCATTGTTTTCAACTTCATGAATACAAATTATATCTTAACATTTCTCGTGATACTACCAATGGTATTAGGTTGAGTGTTTACTAGAGGCTATTCATAAGATCTTCAATAAGGTATTTTCATTTTGGTAGTTTATATTACTGTAGACTAATAATTTGACGAGGAAAAATATTTATACTGTTATTCAAGTTTAAAACATGATTGGTACATGTATTTAGGAAATAAATCATTTATCCCCTTTCTAGTGCCATGGTGGAAAGGAAAATAAAATTACTAGATGGCCTAAACTTTTCCAAGTCATTAAAAAAACATTAATTTCCAAATTTATAATTGGGAAATTTCACAATACAGAGCCTTTTCTACACCCTCCCTCTTCTTATCGTGGTATTTTTATAATTTCTGTTGAGATTGCAACAAGATGATGGAGCTTAGTGAAAAGAGTCGCCTTCACTAAGTGGGCCCGCAGGCTATTTTTGGCGCAAGTCTATTTTTAGACTATGTCTATTTTTTGACATATGGATCATGTCTATGGATTGCAGGTTGCTGTTTATGGATGATTGATCAAGTTGGAAAAAATAGATGGACTTCTATTTTTAGACCACAGCGGAGTGACTGCTCAGTCTAAATATATAACAGTCAAATATTATTAGCTCATAATAATATTTAGACTATAAACTTTGTCTTATTCTCTTGGAGCACTTCAGGATGAGCTACGGATGTGGTACATGCAGATCCCAGAAGGAAATACGTGGTTACCTATGGGATGACTAATATTTTCATGTAGGACTTCAGTTAGAACTCAAGTGAGTTGAGTTTAGTGGACTGGAGGTGCAGTTGATGCAGTTGTGTTCAGTTTAGCTTTGTTAAACTGGTTGTATTTAGTCTAACTGGCAAATAGACTAGAGATGAGTTGGGTGAATTAGTTATTAATTAATTCACAAGTTATTAACTCATAATAAAACTAATGAATACATCAGTTAACTCAGTTGCATGTCAGTGCATGTTCAGTTCAACAGGGACATGTGGTAGAGAATCAGATTGCTATCAGTTATGACTATAGTTGTGCACCAGATCTTGCACAATCAATGGGATTGAGTAATTCCAATGAGGATTGCGTGGTTCAGCCAAGGAAATACGAGTTGCTTCATTCATTCATCAGAATTCTCTTGCAGGATTGCGCAGTAGAGGCAGGCAAGCATCGGAGGAGATTTGAGCCAGTGATTGATTCAGATCTGAGCTAGTTTGTGTGTAACAGAGGTGGAGATACTTGTGAGAAGTATTGTGTTGTGTAATGTTACATGACTCAATCATTAATATACAGATAGTTGGGGTTTTTAGCGAGATGCTTTCCCGGGATACATACGTGTTAATGTGTGAATGTCTTTGTTTTTATTGTTATTGATGTTGTTATATTGATGATCAACGTAGAGGAGCTTATGTATTGTGTATGTTTTCTGCAATAGTACATGATCAGGATAATCTCCATTGAATATGTGTTAAATTATTCAAAATTTCTACATCCTGTTAAACAATGGTTGAGAATCCCTAGGCATAATCAAGACTCCACCCTTCAGGATTTACTATATATCTTTCCATTCACTAGCCAAGGATTCAAAATCCTGATCGATGGCACCCACCTCTAGGCTTTACCATATATCCCGCCATTCACCGGTTGTGAATTCCCAAGCCCACTGAGGTAACAAAAAATTTGACTTTACCGCAACCCACAGTCTGGTTCATGGGTTACTAGGCCAAGGCTTTACTACAATCGACAGTCTGATTCAGGGATCACTAGGCCATGTGTTATTTATTTTAGAGACCACCTCACTCAGTTTCAAATTCATTTGGCAATCCAGATCAACCAAAACATGAGAACCCCATGACACCATGGCTATCCAGAAATGGCAAGGTAACGTTGAAGAACATTGTCACACCTAGCAAAACCCATGACCATGACAACAAGAGAACCAAGAACACACATGCATAACCATGCATGCCAAAACTAGTAAGGAAACCATACATGCAACTTGATAGCTGCAAATAATCACGTTGTAGCCGCTTGATCTTGCACTTCCTTGCTTGATCTTTGCTTTCTCTTGTTTTCTTTTCTTTTCGCAATCCAATGTTGAAGTGCTCCAAGAAAAATCTAAGTGTCCAAGTGTGTGAGAGAGAGAGAGAGAATAAAGAGAGAGCTCAAAAACTGAACTGAAAAAAGGTTACCAAATAAACCTCATAAGCCGTTTTATTAATGAGGCCTTTATTTTTTTCATTTTCCATTATTTCTTCATTTTCCTCCTGACATGCAACTTGTGACCTTTCACCTTCCTTTTCTCCTAATTTCCATTATTTTCATAAATAAAATGTTAATTAATGCCTCATGCCTTTCCAAAGCCTTTGCCATTTCCTTTGCCAATTTCCTTAACCATAATAAACGAAATGAACACCCACACTAGGATGTATTTCCCAACATTCATCTTGGAATAAGTGTCCCGTGACTGTGGTTATTATTTTGCCTTTATTAACTTTATTTACATGGAATTTCCACTAGAGTTGTTATATGATTTCATCTACATTGTTTGGAGTTGGCCACTCCCTTATGGCTTTGATCTTATCCTGATCAACCGATAATCCTTCCTTGGATACAAGGTGCCCTAAGTAGTGTATCTGTATCTGGAAGAAGTCACAATTACTAAGATTTGCATAGACCTTATGTTCTCTCAACAATTGTAACACAGTCATTAGATATTGCTTATGCTCTTCTTTCATTTTTTAATAGACCAATATGTAATCCAAAAATACAATGACTAATTTGTCCAAGTATGGGTGTAACACCACATTCATTAGACACATGAACGTGGTAGGATCATTAGTAAGTCGGAAGGGTACCACTAAAAAAATCATAGTGTCCATATCTTGTTCTGAAATTAGACTTATGAATGTCCTCCTTGATTCTGACTTGATGGTAACCTGACCTCAAGTCAATTTTGGAGAATATTCAAAGAGATCATCAATCATTGGTAATGGGTAATTTTTCTTAATGGTTACCTTGTTCAGTTGTCTATAATCAATACATAACATCAGGGTTTCATCTTTCTTTTTCACAAACAATACTGGTGCTCCCCAAGGAGACACACTTGGCCTTATGTACCCTTTTTCCAGCATTTCCTTTAGCTGTAGTTTCAACTCAAACAACTCAGGGTTGCTCATTCTATATGGGGACTTAGATGTTGTTGTTGCTCTAGGTATCAACTTGATAGAGAAATATATCTCTCTGTGAGGGAGAAATTTGGGAACCTCTACTAGAAAGACATTTGCATATTGTTGCAAAATAAGATACCTTTGAATAAACTCAACTTCCACATCTTTTGTTGCTTCATCGTCTTCCTCATTCTTGGAAAATTGCACTGCAAACAGCGTGCATCCCTTTCTGCAATTGCATTTGTCTTTCATGGCAATGATCATCCTCACTGATATGGGATTTTTCCTACCTTGTAATACTATTTTCATTCCTTGCTCGCATTATATTGCCTTTTCATAGCAATCCACCATGGTACAGTGTGTGTACATCCGGTCCATGCCCAGCAATATGTCATATCCACCCAATGGTAGCATGTTCAAGTGGGTTGTTTTGGACATGCTATTGAGTTTAAAAGCACATGAATTCACCAAATGGTTGATACTTCTCCTCGTCTCTATTTCCAATTGAACAGTGATGATTCTGTGTGAAATTCCTTGTCTAATCTGTAACTTTTGATAAGATTTGGGCTGACATAGCTATAATTAGAACTTGGATCAATCAAAATAGAAACAACTTTCTCTTGTAACTTACCTTCCATCTCAATGATGGATGTCCAGTTATCCACTTGGTGGTTGTCCTAGATGCTACATAAACCCTTGGTAAACTCTAGGATACTTTGCCCACTGTGCTTGCCTCCTGAGCACTGTAGATTTTGGGTCTGACCTCCTGCTGATGTGGACAAGCCCTTCTTCTGTGGCTCCCACCATAGGTCTAGCACTTGAGTGGCTCCCGACCTTCGATCTTGGGTTGTGTTGAAGTCGGTTTTGTACATTTCCCTTAACGACAATGTTGGCCTTCTACTGATATTTTCTTGTCTGAGTTGAGTGTTTCCTCTCTTTTCCTTTTGGATTCTTCTTGGACCAAGTCACATTTCGTATAATCGTGCTTTTGGCTATCAAGTTTCTCTTAGTCTCAGTCCTACACATTTCTTTCTCATATCAATGTTCTAGCTTCTTAATCGCATCCTTTAGAGTGTGGGGTTCCCACAATTCAATTTTATCTCTGAACATCATAGGCAAACCATTGGTGAACCTATTAATTTTAACCTTCTTGTCCTTGAGATATGGGACATACTTAGTAATCCCAAAAACTTGGTGACATAATCATCACTAGTCATCTCACCCATTTTGAGTTCACAGAATTCCTTTGCCTTATTGTCATAGTAGCGTTCAGACAGGTATTGTTATCTAAAAAGCTTCTCAAACTCTTCCCATGTCAGCTCCTACTCGGTGATGGATCTAGTGTTCTTCAATTCCTCCCACCAAATGTTGTCCTTTCCTATTAAAATTTAAGAGGCAACCTTGGCTTTCATATTCTTAGAGTATTCATGTATTTTAAAGAACTTTTTCATCCCTAGTAGTTGTTATGTTCCTATACCAATAGGTGTCATAATTTATGATTGACTTAGTTTATCTCTGTAATATGTACATACCTTTGCTTTTTGCAAATGTTTTCCATATTCAAAAAATCAAAAAAATCAAAAAATGTAAAGAGGGTATGTCCTAAAAGAAAAAACAAAGGACAAAAAGAATGAAAAAATGTCAAAAAGAAATAAAAGAAAATGAACCCCAAGAAAAAAGAAAAGACCATGAAAGTGTGCAAGTCCATTGCCACTACTATTTACTTTGATAAAAAATAAAAGGTTGTGTGCAGCTTTTCACTTATGCCACAATCCATGAATGGTCAACTAGTATAAACTTGGCTATTTCATGTTTTCAATTTTTATATATATAGATGGAGAATAAAATATGACCAAATAGTGTAATCTTGGCAGATAACTAGATTAGGTAGAGTGAATAAAAGGAAATCAACTATTTAATCTGAGCCCTTGGATGTAATAAGGTTAGACTTAGATAGATTTCCATTGCAAAAGAAAAGAAAAGTTTGATAAGGGTTTGCCAATTTAAGTGCACCCTAATAAAGAGTAGAAAAAATGGTAGGATGTGTAGATGGGTAAGTAGAGGAATGGTTGCAGAATTGTGCATGATGAATAGTTAAAACTCATATCATTTACTTTCAACATCATGTTGCTTTAAAAGTATGGATAAGAAGGAAACATTTACACAAAGTCAAGTGTTTAATTTCCTCATTCATTTTACCCCTATTTCACTAATTTCCCACAGAGTAACAGTGAAAGTGCCCAAAGCCTTAAAGTTAAAGGGGCTCAGAGCATTTCTCTGACTTTTGGAGGGACCGGACCCTCAGCCCAATGACTTATAAGGTCTAAAGTGTTAAAACCCTTCATCAACATTAACCTCCTTCATCATTCACTCATTTCCCCTAAAAACCCCTTTTCGTAGAGTAAAATCACTATTTGCTTGGGAAAAGTAAGTATTCCCATACAAAACCCCTTTTCACAAAAAACCCACAAAATGCACCTAAGCCTAAGTTATAATGTTTAAATGCGAAAATGTGAATATATTTCGAAACATTTTACTTAGCGGATTCTTATCTCTGTTTCCATTTCATATTAACATTAATTTATTATAGTTAACCCTTGGAAAATACACCCCATCCCCGTATATATTATTAAAATCCATTATGTTAATATCCTGCCCCGGTTTGAAATATAAACCCTAATAATGAAATAATTAGATGGATTAATTAATCTATCTGCGATTAATTAAGAACTATAACCCTCCATTGCATTAAAAAGGAATTAATTAATCAATCTGTGATTAATTAAGATCCTTCCTCCCATCACATCGCCCCCGACGTCATTAATCTCCCTAAACCGCATTTATTATCTTGTCGGGCCCCTCCATTAATTCTCGAACAAATCCCTTCCTCACTATCGTGCGATCTGACCCCTTCAGATCTAATGGTTGACACTCATATCGGGCGGCCTCTGATGTCGAACTTTACCCACCCGATGTGAGCGGTTTTATTGTACACCTTACCGCTACGTGTCACCCAATGAATGGCATCGGGTGGACCGCTCCCAATACTACCATACCCTCATAAGCGGTACGATAGATTCCGCTTACCACCTCCGCTAAACGACAAAACATCACTTCCGTCAATTAGCGCCAACTGTCAGTTTTCCATTATACGCGTCAAAAGCATTGACTTTGCCAATAAACCCAAAAATACTCATTATTTTTGTTTTACCAAGAAAAGAACCTTATGTTCTCCATGCACACTCAGAGTACGTTCGAGCCGTCACCCTTCTTCCAACCGTCAACCTCAAAAATCCATTGAACTCTAGATTGCCATTACAGACCCATTCGCTCCATGCAAGCAGTGCACCATAGCCATTTGTCCCTCCATGCAATCAGAACTAGGTATTTACCCCATTTCAACTGAGAAACCCTGTTTTCCATACTGAACCGAAACTAAATTGTTGTAAAAAACTAAATAATTTAGTGGAATTAAGTTGTTTAACAGTCTTAACACTCTCTGAGATGACCCATTTTTTCGTAATTCCCCAAAATTTCCCTGCCCTCATCCTTGAATCCACAAGAACCAAGGATGGATGCCCCAATCGCCTTAAATGTCATGCTAGTGACCACTCCCCACAAAGATTTAGACCATCTTCCCCTGGCTGACAAATATTTCTAGATAAAAGACCTCACCTTTGACGAAACCCCTTTGAAATTGCATTGCAAATACCGAGATATCTACTTGAACCATGCAGATAAGATAGGCCTCTAGGAATCAAACCTACCCAAGTATCAATTCCATAGTGTTCATGTCTTCTCGGAAATTATTCACTACTGTCACGCGAACTATGACCCTAACACGAGAGTTGTGATGTCCCGAGACTAGAAAATTCTATTCACCATTACAGTTGAATCCATAAACGAGATGTTACAGTTGCAACCTGATCAAGACCTCACCCCCTATCCATTGTTGATTTTCTTGAAAGATTCTCCAAGCTATCTAGTTCCAGAAGTACTCAAGTCCTCCAGACTTACATTTCTGAAGAAAAACATATGCCGAAGGACCCCCCTCCTTACATATCATGCTTCTTTTCTGGCCTAGGTAGAGATATCACAACAATGCTATCATGCATTTTAGGTTCTACCACTAATGAATATGTAGATGAGGCTGTTTTCGCTGGCATGTCTATTTTTACCCTCAGTCAACCTCATGCAGTCAAGTTTGATTATGCGAAATTCACCGTAGATAAAATGCATGATCAATTTATGAGGCTTGAAAATGAGAGGGTATTCAAGTATTCATCAGTCATGTATCATTTGTTTCTCTACTACAAAACTGATAAGTTTCCCTTCTCTGTCCAAAATTTTGATACTAGAAGGAATCCTAGAGTTGTGATCTTCTGGACTACTCTATTCCACAGGTCTTATTATTCTCACCATCCATACACAAATTTTATTGACCTATTTGTACATCCAGTGACTACAATGTTATTAGGAAGTTCGCCTTCCAGAATAAGTGCAGACATTAAGAGGGTTCTCTAGCTGTCCAAACAATACAAAGTAGGGGATTGGTACTTGTACCAAAACCATACTGAAATCATAATTTATGGGTGTAAGCTTCCTCCTTACAAGTTACCTAGATATCTCCCCATGCGATTATTTGCTCTGGAGTACTACAGGAAAATGATCAATTTTGATGAGAATAAAAGATCATCTAGGCCCATTTATTTGCAATAACATAGAAGCAGGAAAGGAGGCAAATGAAATCCTCCAAATATTGAAGTTAAAACAAAGTTTCATATGGGCTTATGACCCCCACGGATTCATTTGTAACAGAAGATAGAAACATAAGCTATCCCCTTATATCCACCATAGAATCCCAGAAATTGAACAATATGCCAATCAATCCGAATGGGGGGAAGGCACTCTAATAGATCAAGATAGCACACAAGTTGAAGTTGACAATGTAATTATGGACTTAGAAAGAAGGTTTGATGAAGATTTGTTTGTATAGTTGTTTGGAGAAACTTCAACATGAAAGAAGTCACAGGAGCACAACACACAGCCATCAAAGTAACAAGGAACCTCAGAACAGGCAAAAGATTCAGAACAACAAGAAGAGTCAGAGAAGTCTAAAATCTCAAAGGAGCTTGCTCAACCAAAAAAAATCATGAGAAACCCTCCTGTTTTGCAAACTCCTCTAAATGAGGAGAAAAATTTAAAGAAAAGCCGAGATGAAGCCACTCCTACTATGCCTATTGATCAAACTTTTGTTAAAAGGCAAAGGTTAAACCCATATGCAGAGGAGGAGTATAGTGAGGAAACAGCGGGCAACACAACAACTGAAAGGAGTGACAGCAGGCCAACCATTCCAACAGGAGGCACACCATCTACTTCACATATACAGGCATTGGAAAGACAATAAAGCACAGACATGTCTTCTTTCAGGGCTCCCTCTAAACAGAGCCTATACATTAAAGGAAAGTATAAAGAAATTAAAGTGAGGAATGAGAAACTAAAAGCTCAAACCTATGCTCACTACCTCAAAATAGCTCCAACCAAACCACACTTATGTCAGCTTTTGACATAAAGGAAGGAAAAATGCAGATGAGCTTCCTCAAGCCTACTATACAACAGCTAAGATCCATGACTCATTATTTAAAGACTGATTTTGAATTTTTGGCAAAGGATATCCATCCTAGTGACCAAATAGAACTACACAAGCAGAATGGTGAAATGGTCTATTCTACATTGACTAATAAGGCCATCACAGCACACCAATTGTAAAATTCATTGCACAACACCACAGCACAACTGAAACTGGAAAAGGCCTCCTCTTAGGCTAAAGACACCGGGATAAAAAAATCTAGAAGACTTGGTGATAGAATTGGGACATGATCCCAAAGATATAAAAGCAACTGAACAACTGATTAAAAAGAAAAATGATGATATAGTTGCACTGAAGAAGTAGCTTAAGATCCCTCCTCTCCACCATCCTCAAACTCTAGAAGTCATAAAGAAACAGAAGGAGAAAGAACTTATGGAGTTAGTCCTTAAGTTAAATAATCAGTTAAAAGAAACTGAAAAGGAATTGGAAAAAGCAATACAGTCTAAGTAGAGTGAGATGGCCACTACTCCTTAGACTGTCATACCCACAGTTTTTACAGCAGTACCCTCCACTCTGGCAACTTCTTTGGCACCAACACTTCCACCAGTGACAGCATTGCCAGTAGCAGGGACTATTCCAACCACAGGCACATCAACCAGTGCAGGGACAATAGCAGAAAAAACAGATGAAGTGATCAAAGCCATGGAACAAATGAGTATCCAAGCTACAGAATTGAAAAAGCCCAAAGAACAAATATCAAGTATGGATCAGTTAATTGATTTCTTGAATAGCAAGAATAGGTACGAACTAGATGAGTTGGAGATTGAAGACAGAACAACTACTATCATTGAAATAAAGAAAGTTCTTACTAAATGGAACTTAATGCTTAACTTAGAGAAAAGGTGTCAGAGTATTCAGGCAGATATAGATAGCTTCATGTTGAAGTAAGGAATTTTGAGAGATAAAAGCCTTCCTAGTCCACAAGTTATACATGATAAGTTAATGACACAGGAAGATTATATTGAAAGGCTAGATAAACAAGCCAAGATTCAAGCAAGTTCTTCATGAGTAAAAGCATTACCTACAGGAAAGGTACTTTATGATAGCCTGGAGAATCTATTTTACATAGAACATGAAGTAAAACATATGTTCGCCTGCAAGCCCAACCTTGCTAACTACACAGAAGCTGATGAAGTTTACAGAAAGATGATCAGGATAAAATTACCAAATAACGAATGGTGGACCAGTGTGACTGATTTACTATAAAGTTGCTATAGTATATCTGTGAAATGAAAAATATTTACCATGGCAATTTTGGTAATATAGGAGGAAAGGATGAAATAGTATAGGTAAAGAGTGTCAGCACAGGTAAAGAGTATCAGTAGGTGAAGATAAGAGTAAAATCCAACACATAACTACCAAAGCAACTACAAGAGGCAAATCCAAGTTCCAGTATCCAACACATTCATAAATAAAGGGACAACAAACAATTTGTTTTCCATCTGTCTCTATCTTCGTGTGGAAGATAACTTTGGTTTCCTGGAAAAAATCTCATATAGTTATGAGATATTTTGTAATAGTTTTTATATAAATACTTCACAAAATGAAGTAATTAGAGTGGATTAAAAAAATATTTCTGTAGACTTTTGTTTTGAGCTAAAGGAGCTACTGTAATCAAGGCTGGACTGGTTTACTAGATTAAATAAAGATGACGACATTTCACTTGATTCATGTGCACTGTGGGAAACAAATAAGTATCATTTCACTGAGTTTGAATATTGTTTTCCTTTATGTTATGAAATATCATATCTGTTTTCTTATAATTCTTAAAAGCAAACGAAAAATAATATCATCAGAATTAGCTTAAGTACTCTTTGTTTTAATTGTTTGCTTATTTAATGTTTTCTACTAAATTGCTTAAGTCCGGGAATTCTTAGTTGCTCCCTCACTTCTGTAATTCATTTCTTCTATCGGCCCCTAGTATAGGATTCTTAATTGCTCTTGCTACTTAACCTCCCTTCTTCATCTTGACCCTTGTTAAAGATTCTTCATTTCCTTTACCCCTGTTTAAGATTTCCATCCATTAAGATTTTCATATTTGTCCCTGTTGTGCTAGCTTGCTTTGTGAACTCTTACCTCAGTGATTAATCAAATCCTATTAGACTTCTCCTACTTGACTCCATAGCCCAATGACGTGAATACTTGCTCTGCCCATCTGTTTCCTTAATTCCACCAAACAAATCAAAGCAAATCCCTTGAGAATTAATATCTAGCCTAATATCATATCAAAACAACACTAAATCATAAAGAGAGAGTCCTCTCTATGTGTAGATTGGCTAGGATCTATACTTAAAAGATTGGTTTGTAGTTATCTTGGATCATTTCCTTCTTTCAAATAACTTCTAAGGAAAATCTGAGTGATAACAGTAGCCATGCTTCCACGTATTCTACCTTCTTCACATCCCCATCAAATGTGGGTGGCTTTTCCTTTTCAAATTCTTCAGGCATAGGCTCCCTTTCCTTGCTCTCTAAGCGATGGTGATGGTGAGAGTGATGATGTCTCCGAGTGGCAGAACTAGATTATTTTCTTGAGTAAGGCACCTACATTCTAGCCATTCCTCTTGGAGTATTAAAAATTTCTCCCCTGCCACAGTGTCCTCACTACCTTGACTAGGCCTCTTTTGGTATTAGCTACCATCTACTCCATTGGTGTTTTCTTTTAATAATAGATTGGGAAATTTCCTTGTCTTTAAGAATGGTCCTCATTTCAGATTGCCTTTGACTCTACCAGTCCGAGAGACTTTGCAGGATGGCCACATTGATCTCAGCTTTCCTCTCTTGGGCTCTTACCAACCTCTTATTATTGTCCTTAAATCTCGTCACCTCGTCTTAAATACTTCTCATGGTGTCCAGCCAATCCAGGGATTGATTTCCTCCCCCTTGTCCAACTGATCTTTTTTCGTCATTGATTCTAACTCTGTCACTTCCATGTTGGGGTTGATCGGAAATATATTCAACCATTATGGTTGTCATCACTATATCTTTTCTATGTTGTGTTGTTTCCAACTTGTTTTCAATCACACACATTGTTAGAAATTTAGAAATAACATTTAAACACAAGTCAGGATCACGAGTTTGCATTCACAAAGTATCATGGGGGTTCCTATAGTAACAAAATAATCATGTTAACATACAAGCCATTTATCAATCACATGTAATAGTCATTCAATCATGCAATTGGTACATAACTAATGAAAATAATGTATCCATAATCACAATATTTATCCCATAGAGCTTTTAGCGATCAGCTAACTTATCCTATCATAATTTTGGTTACAATTAGCAAGCACAATCCAACTGACTCGGTATTCTATAATTACTTAATGAGACTTCCTCACTTCCCATGATGAATCCCATCTAGTCCAAGTATTGAACGTGGATGCTCTGATACCACTCTATCACATACACGACCCCTTCCATTGACATTGGAGGAATGGGGTAAATATTTCTCCGTGTATTTCCTCCCTTTCAAGATTTTTATTTTTTTCATTATTATTATTATTATTAGGTGTGGCATTGGGACCCTCTCAATGCCTTAAATCATACCATGAAGCTTCCTCTCAGAATTAATCCACTCATCTAACATGTTATGTCTCCGAGTCCCTTAGAGTGTATCGAATTTCTGAGTTGAGTTCCCCCTAGAACCTGACCTATCCACTGACAATTGCACTAGCTCTCCCACTAACGGCCACATCATCCCCCTCATGCTATCCATTGTGGGTATCTATGGCCCAAGATCCCCGACACTTCCATCCGATTACTTCTGGGTAACAGCCCTTAGGAACAGGTAGATTTTCTTTAACCCCCCCTGTACCATCAATTTTTGAGATTCCCCGGGACATTTCGCCCTTACAAGGTTTCTGACCTACAGGGTCTGACCATTACTCAGGTGATGTCACACTAACATCATCCTTCAACATTCCAATTTAAGAGAGGTCCACGTGTCCTCCGTAAGTGGCTCATTGACGCATCCAAGACTCCCAACCGCTAGCCATGTGTCCTTCAAGGCATCGTGATGACATTATCTCCACATGTCTAGGTTATCGAGAAGGAAGGATCCTTCGGTGACTGGATTCATAATGGGTCCCCACTTACTAAACAAAACTCTTGAATCCAAAACCTTATAAGGATTCATTTGCGTAGCTCCTCGGGGATCTGACCTTCCGGGCTTCCGGGGTGGCTCCTTGCGATAGCCTTCCCTCACCTAACGGTCTGGGTAATGGAGAAGTCTTCATCACCGTCTCTCGACAGAATCCTGACACCCTATTTCCCGCTAAGACACCAACTCTAAATTAAATTATCTCCTAGCTTCTAGGTCTACGACCTTCTGCCATGTCATTCTGACCAATCTCGTGAAGGCAATCTAGCTCCACCAATCGGACATCTCATTTGACTAGGGTTTTGACCGTTATGGGGATAAGATTAGCCCAAATTATTCTATAAGTTCATGGTCTCCTTCCTTTGTGTCGCAATAAGACTTTTCTTCTCATTCCCACCATGACTCAATCAAGGTATTCTAACTCTGCCTCAAGCAGTTCCTTATATGGAGAGATCAATAACCCTCCAAGTACAAGCCCTATCACCGCATAGACTTCCTCAAACTAGCCTTGCTAGCTATAACTCTTTCTTAAGAGTCTGGTAGACCTCCAGATGCATTTTACGGGTTCTCTACATTGCCCTTGGTATTCTAGGGCACTTTATGGCATTATCACTCTCGATCTTAAGTGATAGGTTCTCTAGTGAGTTCCTGGCATGCGAGCCTTCCCATCCCACAGGGAGGAAATGCCACCATGGGAGGCATAGGCAATCCTGCTGGACTTGGCACAGACTCCAAGGAGGTATACACCTCACCTGCCATGCACCAATAGTACCAAAACCTGTATCTAGCCTACAATCAACTCCATGTTAATATGCAGAGCCATTAGATGCCTCGGTCGTTGCCTTAAGACACAAACAACATCTATCCAACCTGCCAAAAATGCAAGGATAAAGGAAAATCCAGGTGTTGGTGGCTCAACTAATACCAAGGAAAAACTCTCTTTGACATTAAGATTGTGCTCCTTGAGCAACACAACAACTTGTAACGTGACCATGGATAACTTACAGACGAGTACATCCCTGCTATGCAGAGGGTCTTCTATGTAATCTAATATTAATAAAAGGGTCTCATAACCCACTATTATTCAAGTGTAGATTCAAACTCTCATGTCTCAATCATGATTTACAACGAGTTATGTTCTTTTCTTAATGATTTATTAATACGTTGTTTCTCACATAGCTAAGCATATGCATAAATCTAGACTTGGTACTACATTATGGCCTGGTCTTAGTTAACATGTGGTTTATTATTATTTTTATGTGTCAAATATTCCATGACTAACGTTAGTTGTTATTAGACATATTTCACTTTCAGCTTTCTCGTACATTCATCCATATATTCAGCACATACACATACATGTATACAAATCATGCTAATGTATTCCACAAGGAGCATAACACATATACAAGTTTCATCAACACAATGCAGTCCCTAAGTTCAAAACCATTATCCACAACACAGTAATATCATTCATCAGAAGTTAAGTAGAATACATAGCTACTTATCTTGGAATGTGCAGGAAAACTGAGTCTAGGACATGGACTCTCCATCTAACCATAGATAGTTGCAGCCACACTTACTTGTAGTTGTCACCCTCGAGCAAGATTCCAAAGTCTAGGGGGATTGCTTTCTTCAAGGACTAACACACCAATATGCCATTGATTTTGGGACTCCAAAGGACTTCCTTCCCCAATCCCACCAACTAAAAGCTTATTACTTGGTCAAAAATAGGAGTCCAAAGGTGCCCAACCCCACCCCTAGGTGCTCACACCATGATTCACCTAATTTATAGGGAGTCGAGAATCCACAGTGTCATCAGGGTAGTAACCATTGGTCTTCATGCATGTCTTCCTCAGCTTCTGCTTCAATATGGCCTATACCCAACCTATTACAAGGCTCTAGAGTCTATTATCTCAACCCTCAACCTCCAAGGGACCCAAGCTATTATAAGGCTCTAGATATTTCATCCCAACCCACAGCCTCTAGCGATGCAAACTGTTACAGGGAACCAAATACCTCTATCTCAACCCACAACCTCCAAGGACCCAAGCTATTACAGGGCTCCATGATTCTATCTCAACCCACAGCCTCTAGGGACCCCAAGTTGTTACAGGGCTCTAGATGCTAGCAACTCAACTGACAACCTCTAGGGATCAGGAACCAATCCCCTCCCTTCTCTTCTCTTCAGCGGTGCCTATGCAGAGCTTGTTTTGAATCTTAATCTTCCTCGGTCCTCTCTACGTTTGTCTCTCTAATTCTCTTCCTCTCTTTTTGACCTGAATCTCCATCTCTTTTTCTTTTTCACTTCTAGTCTTTTTCCTGGTCTCTTCCTCAAGCACCATTATTGTTGCATCCTCCCTGACCTATAGTACATTGTCCCTCCTGAAAGTTACTATCCTTTTCTTGTCATTACTTCCCAAGTAGTGTGAGCCTACATATCTCCTATTGCAGTTCATTTATTTTTTAAGAGATCCTTTTTCAATTCATGCACCAGCCAACTTTTAATGGTTGTCCTGCATTTTCAGGTTTCTTCATTTCACAATAAACTGTAACGTCCCAAGAAAGTGACTCCCTTCCCAGCTCTGGAATTTTTGTCCCCTGACTCAATCCCTTTTTGCTTGATTTCCGACGTTGTGAAATACTTGCCATGTATTTACAAATGCCACTTGCACAAGAACTTCAAATGGGGTTGTTACATCGTTGTTTTGAATCCAACGACGTGAACGGTACCTCAATCTAACATCATATGGGAAAAATATGACCATCTGAAGTTTTTATCAAATAAAACAAAAGAATTTTGTAGGTGGACATTAGGTTACCACATGGCAGCCCAGTTAGCACCTTGATCAATAGCCCAGTTGAAGGTATTGTCCAATCCGATGATGCCATATGTCTGGCTCATATTGGACCATGTGGTAGGGTGATTCTTGAACTGGCCCAAGCCTAGGGCACCATGTGGCCCAATCATTAGCGTTGTCTTGCACTCCGTGATTGGCCGGTCAGACCTTGCCAAACTTCGTAGGACCAAATAGCAAGGGGTTAAGTGGGCAAATAAACTTGGTGGAACCCCTAAATTCATTTGACAACCAATAGTTCTCTTAGTAGTAGTGTAATAATTGGGTTGGTGAGAGTCGAACCCGCTAGTGGTTATAACCATTGACCCCCAACCCAAAACAACAAGCCAATAGTCAAATGAACACATAGTGGTTATGGTCAAGAGTCATTCAACTATTTGTGTTATTATATAACATATACAACAGGTCATGGGTCACGGAATTTGAACCCTCGCCCAGCCAACCAAGCGGCGTCCTAATTAAAGCAATTTTCTCATTAGGCCAATGATCCTCCATTGAAAACTTCGCCCACCCAAGTATTATTTAAAGGTTGATCAATTATGTGATAGGGAAGAGGGGCTGATGGGCGGGCCATAAAACCCTGACTTCAAAACCATGTGTCGAGATGGGAACCATGAGGCAAAATCGTGTGACACGAAATTCGAGATAGGGACTATTCTAGGAGAATATTCCCTAGAATATTCCAGGAATATTCCTATGAGGGAATCTTCTATGGAATCTTTAGATTCTTTGAGGGGATAGAGTTTCAGGTGACAGAATATAGTCAAGTTTATACTCAAATTACTAAGAATTTCGAGAGGATTTCACTAGTGCAATCTGTTTCTAGATATGAGCAACCCACTTTCAGGTCACTCCCAGAATTAGGGTTTAATGATTTATTTTTCCATGTACTCCTTATTTTTGTTGAGATGAATGAAGAGGCCTCTCCACTATTGAAGTGGGACTCAGAGACGCAGTCCACACTAGATGAACTCCAGTTATCAAACTTTTAGGTGCATTTTATTTATGATCTCCTTTATGTAGCTTCTTCTTTATGTGTTTGCATACATGGTTTTTACATGCTCTTTCATGAAATTCTACTATCACTCAAAGAAAATATCTTGGATGATTCGGGATCAAGTTTGGTATAAGAGCAGTCTTCTTGTTGATGTGAATTGCAAGTGTGCATGATAACCAGGGCTAAAATTAAAAAGGGTGAAGGACAACTTAATTCATTTTACCCAAAGATTGGACATGCAACATGAAGAAGGAAAATAGCAGATGATGATGTCCATACTGAGGAAGAGAAATCTTTTCGTAAAGCTTTCTACTCCACGGAAAATAAGGTAGACAAATTGTTTGCAAATTGTGAGAGGAAATTAATAAAGAAGGAAAATAAGAAGGAAGAGAAAGCTAAGGACAATGCTTCGGTAAATAAAGGAAATGGAGGATAACCTCCTGAACCCCCAACTCCATCTTCCAATGAATGTTATAATTCTTCATCTTCTTCTCATCATTCTATTAATCAACCTAGAAAAGCTTCCAAAAATCCTTTTTTTTAAGTTGGATGTAAAGTTTGATTTGCCTATGTTTAACGGAGAATCTAATGTAGAAAAGCTAAACAATTGGATCAAATACATTGAAGTGTATTGTAGGGTACAACAAATCGAACGGGATGAGGTAAAGATCCAGTTGGCATCTCTTCGACTGAGAGGCACTGCTCTTATATGGTGGGAGAGAAAACTTCAATAAGGTAGCAAGCATATGGGTAAACTCCTTTCTTCTTGGCCTGAATTTTTTTATGCATTAAAAGGACAATTTTGTCCATTGGGATATTAGCAGAAATACATAATAGAATGGAAGCATTTAAGACAAGGCAAAGGTCAATATGTTTAAATTTTCACAAAAGAATTTAGGGACCAAGCATTAGCATTGGAAATTCCCTTAGATTCACCTAATACTTTGACGAAATATATTGGTTCTTTACATGATTATCTTTGACATTCTTTGTTGTTGTTTGAACCCACTACTCTTGGTGCAGCTAGTGTGAAATCCATTCACGTTGAAAGAAAGGGAAAGTATGAACAAGGAAACCATGCAAAAAAGGCAGCAACAACAAAGAAAAAGGAAGAAAAACCCTCTTACACTCATTGCTAGAAATAAGGGCATGATAAGGATCATTGCTAGAAACTGCATCCACAATTAAATCCAAAGAGGAATGGTGGAAAAGGGAAGAAAAAAAAATATACCATGCACCAAGACAATGAATCTAATACAAACTATGAGGTGGAGCTCACAGTTGTTGGATGTGCAGGTGTTGGACCAATTGACCTAGGTTCTGATTTAGACGATGAGATGGAAATCATAGTTGTTGGGATTGTAGGTGATGGACCAATTGACTTGGGTTATGATTCATGCAAGGAGATGAAGATTGCAGCAGGTATTGTACAAAAAATAAGAAGAACACCAAAGAGTGCATGACACCAAGAACTTGAGGAGATCAAGCATAGAATGTTGGACTAAGAAGACTTCTACAAGAAGTAGAAAGGGAGAAGAAGGGATTGCAAATTTAGCTACAAGCCATGAGAGAGGCCGTGGAAAATTGGAAGAGCAATGAAGTCTTAGAAAAGCCATCATTAACCACTTCAAAATTGGGAACTGAGGTAAAAAGTGTCACTGATTCTTCAGTTTCATGTTCTCATTATAATGATGATTTTGGTGCTTTTGAAAAGCACACTTAGGAATTGGTTCAAAGCTAATGAAGAAGATGACATATGAAGGAAAGGGCCTAGATGTTTGATTTGGAATTGGAGTAGGTGATTTCTTCCTCTTTTCCAAAATCAAATAAAAACAAAAATAGGACAATGATGATGACACTTTGCAAGAAAAAAATGGGTCTTGAAAAAACAGGTTTCCAATGTCTCTTAAAGTCATGAATTAGTCTTCACATGTAACTTAACATAAGAAACATAACATCATATAACTCATGGAGGCATAATGAAGAGATAACAAAAGATTTGTTAACAGAGTTCACCCCTCCTGGGCTACATCTTCAGGCCTACCAACATAGCTAGACCACTCATATATTCAATAGAAAAATTGGAGTAGATAAACAGTTAGTTGATGATAAACAAGTGGTTATTACCCCTACAAGGTAATTTTCTCCTGCAAAGAACTCTCACAAATAGTGCAACTCAAATAATCTTCTACAAAGATGTCATACTCCAACAGAAATGAGCTCAAAATAGCATGTGAGCACTTCAATTACACATTTAAGCACATAACAAAACGTCCCTTAACATAACATAATGAGAAAAGTGAACCTGAGATGAACCCTACAAGTTACAGTTGTTGTAGTGGACTTCTGAAGGTGAGAATACCCCTACAAGGCCTTCTTCATGCTCAACACCTTCCAAAACTGCTTCCAAATCCTGATTGATCCATACACCTTTTGTCTCAAACCCACAAAAAGGCTACTTATATGTGCTCAAATAAAAAATCAGTGGGCACCAATGGATTCAAAACATCCAAAAACCTTAAGTAGACTCTTTCTGAGATAAATTTGGCCCAAAACTCCAAAAGTTATCACTCTCCAAAGCTCCATATGAATTTAATTATTAAATTTCCTACAATTTTGACCATCTATCTAGTGGTTCTACAATTCTGCTCCAAATTCTGCTAACCGAGTGAAAAATTTTCCCTCCACCAGTGCATTTTGTAGGATCATTAAATTGCCCTTTGACCCCTTAACTCCAAAAATTATGGCCATATGGGCCGCATAGGGCCGAGGGCTGGGCCTTAACACCTGTCCCAGCTAGTTAAGCCCTTAATCCTTGGGCACATGGTCATGTGGGGTGCCACGGGTCCAAGGTTTAGGCTAACTGCCCACCCTTCCCACCAGGGCCCTTAAAATTTAGCGCATTATCACATTGGCATCAAAAGCACCTAGGGTTAGTCCCCACTTCGTAGCACCTCCGCCTTGCTCTATGAGCCACGGTCCTATGGGTAGTGGGTACGACCGAGGGTCGGGCTTGGCAGCCCACCCCCTTCCTCCAAAAAGGCGTCGAAATAAAATTTTTAATAGAAGTTCGGTCCATTTGATATTAAGAACCACGGTGTAGTGTATTGGTATAGCACTCTGTTGTTGGAATAGAGCTCACGGGTTTGAATCCTAATTAGGCCTCCAACCGGCCCATGCAAAAAATTTAGTTGACCCTAGGGTACCACGTGGCACCATATTACTGGTCCACCACAAAATAATCAAATGTACCCAAAAACCAAAAAATTGGCATCATCCTGCTGACTCAACAATACGGTCAACCCAGTCAACTACCCTGCTCAAAATTTCATATTTGGGAAAACGATCAAAACACGATATCTTGCGCATATGGTGTCAGATTGAGGTCAAACGAACTTCATTGGATTCAGAACGACAAGCACTTCAATTTGCCGCTAGTTTCAAGACTTTTGGGGCACTTTCATTTTTGCACTAAAAATTGATCACCTAATCACACCTCCCCACTGGAAACTTTTAGACTCCAAAATTTTACTTCTCTAGTCAATTTAAAGAGGCTTGAACTCAAAAACACTCAAAAACTCAATCCAAAATGCATAATTTTCAATTGGTGCTCTTCAAGCCCCAGTCAAGGCACTTCACCTATCTTCTTCATGAAGACCTATTGCCCGGTAAAAATTTGAGCCAACATTATTATTGTTGATGCAAGAATAAAACACTAATGAGTGGAATCTGAACATTCTCTTTAATCTCATCTTTACATGGCTCAAAAATACTTTATTTTGAAGTTAAAATGTTGAAGACAAACTTGATTCCCTCTTGGAATTCAGAAACAACATAAACTTTCTTTAACGTCTTCAAGTTGAGCTTGTGCATAAGAAGTACATTGCTGCAAAATTTTCCATAATATAATTGGCCTTGCCTACAAAACATAGTCATCTTGAAACAAAGATTCTATTCAGACAAGTTTCCTATCAAATACTTGTATTAGTGAATACATGACAACTTGTAGACAACTTTGAATGATGACCTTGTACTTTCACAAAAATCATTGAATTTGTAGACTAGGTAAGCCAATACATACACCAATGAAAAACATCTACGTGTTGAACATATTGACAATGATTGTTCACTTTACAAAAATACCTAAACAGGTAAATAATAACAAGTAATTAGAAAATTTACAAAACAACTTTACAAAAAGTCTACCCAAACTTTGCCTCTCCTAGGCTTATGGGTTCTCTTCTTGCATCATCTTTGTCTTGAAGGTCGCTTAGGATTGTTGTGAATCCTCTTTGCCACCTCTTTTTTTATGTTGCGCAATCTCTTTAACTTTCTTTGAACAAAGCTCTATATGTAACTTCCAACATCATTCAGTGCCATGCCCATGCATCTTGCAATGAGTACAAAAGAACTTCCTCTTATTTGCTAACATAGAAATTCTCTTATGCGGAGGAGAGTCATTATGCTTGATGCCTAGAATTTGATTCATTGTTTTAACTATTATCATATGTTGCTCACATACACCCATGCAATGGTCAAATGCATCACAAAATGTACAAGGGTACGTATTCCACAAGTATTCATAATTTCCATATATTAGAAAACACCCATGAGAGTTATACCTGTCTCTAGGGTGGCAGCTTTGACGGAGTGGAGTGGACGATGCCATCCAAGGTCCCTTCAGGGATTCATCTTGCTTGCGAGATGAATGAACATTGTCACAAGGTGGTGACATCTCATCCTCAGATGGTTGATGTGCCTCAAGCTGTTTGGAGCATTCTCCAAACTCCCTTCGACCATATCCCGATCCCTGATACTTCGATCTCTCCTTAACCATAATTGAATTGGTAATACATTGGTCATTTATATCGAGGCCTCCACCTTCATATCCCATCTTGGAAATAAACTTCATACCTATGCCTTTGGTATGTTGCTCAAACGTTGCAAAAGAAGTGTTATACACATAAACAGAAGGAATGGTACTTGAGATGCTAATTACCTCCTTAAACTTGTCATTCATCTTTTCAGCTTTTGATGATGACGATGATGGCCAACTTGTAGATGACTCTAGACACCCACTCTTATCCACTGGCATATGGTGTGCTTCTTGAAGATTTTTTCAAAATGCACATGCATTGTCTTCCACATATAGTCCAAAACCACTATTTGAACCATGACCACATATTGGCTTCATTCTAAAGGTTTCACTTGTTGGTATAGAAGTAGAACTTTATGCAACTTGCTCTTCAAACACATGTTGCAGCTGAGTTGCATGTGCCTCTTCTCCTCTTCAACCATCTTTAACATCCTTCTCAATTCTATGTTCTCCATACGAAGAGCCAAATTCTACTCCTCTAGCTCTCAAATACTGATCCGGATTTAAACAGGAACACAACAAATTACAGATATAACCATAAATATAGAGATGCAACAGAAATAACACTTCATTTCATTAATATCAAATACTGAAATATGCTTACAAACATAATGGAAATAAGACTAGCTCGGGCGATGGTAGCTTATCTCTGAGAAGAGATGTGGTAGCTACATGCCTCTAAACTCAGTTACAATGAAGCTCAAGGGCCTTTTTATTATTGAAACAATAAGAGAAAGCCCTAAACAACCAAAACCC
Organism: Pinus taeda; assembly: GCA_000404065.3. Classification (NCBI taxonomy): domain Eukaryota; kingdom Viridiplantae; phylum Streptophyta; class Pinopsida; order Pinales; family Pinaceae; genus Pinus; species Pinus taeda. Next base: position 44,621 of record APFE030686795.1, on the reverse strand, counting down.
TGACCCAAGGAGATGTAACACCAAGAGTTTATGGGCCTCGTTGGGGTTAGTTGGGTAGCCAACTTCCCAAGGTCATAACTTGGTCATATTATCTCCATTTGACGTGTATGATACCTCACTGGAAAGATATCTCTGAGAAATACAACTACTAATCCAAAGGCATTTTGCCCAAAAAAATGTTATTTAGGGCCTCAAAACGGCTCCGGAAGTTCAAGACCTGAAAAACTGCCAAAAATAGTGAATCGTCCTACAATTAAGGAAACTGAAAAACTGAAAGAGATAGTGGTGGGGGTCCAAATGGGATAGGTGGGTGGTTACCAACATCCACCTGGATCATTTCTCACCTTTTAGGAAGAAATGGTCCCCATTGCATTGAGTGCCTCCATGAGATGGCGAAACTTCTGCTGAACTTGGTCCCTGGTGAGATGTTATGCAATCTCTGATGTGTCCAATAATGGTGGGAAGCAGGGTCGAGAGTAGTCCACATTGAAAACTTGGTGCAAGCCAAGGAATGGGGAAATGTTGTGCTCCAAAGCATTATTTCCCACAACCTTGGTAATGGTGTAAGGACCATATCAGAGTGCTATGTGCTTCCGATGGGCTCTTGTAAGGTGTTCTTTCTGCAAATGCAACCAAACTTTGTCGCCCACCTAAAACTTGTGTGGCACTCGATGTTGATCATGACGCTACTTGTACTTGGAATTTTCCACAATGGAGCGGTGATATATCGACCCGTTGGGTAGGGGTGCTTCAAGAGTCGGATCGAACGAATGCTTGACCTGACAGTGCAATGGTACCTCTGTGGGTGAGGAGAAGATGTCCATGTATTCTTTCATGACCGTATCCACCTTCTTCTGTTGTATGGAGGAACCCTTCCCAAGGGCCATGGATGTGGCTACGATATTCCCCTTACTTTGAGAGTGAACCAAAAAGAAAATAAATTTCCTACTCTGAGATATGATCTTACTGCATTTCTTAGCAGATATCAAAGAGGTAGCGGTAGGTGGGGCTACCTCTGGTATCCTGTATAACGTATTACCCAAATAAATAATCACAGAGTGATGTCTAGACTCATATACAACATGTCACTTCGACAAGTATGGTTGTCCTAATAATACATCACAAACATCGAGAGGAACAACATCACACAATACCTCATCTGTGAAGCGCTTTATGCTATAGGGAAGGTGGCACTGCTGGCTGACTCGAAGATCTCATCCTTGGTGAAGCCACTTGATGTTGTATGGTTCCGGGTTTGGTATGGTCAATAGGCCCAACCACTTCATGAGGTTCTTTTGGTTGCCACTGTCGATAATGAATTTCAACGGCGAACCCTTCACCCACATTTGTTAGTGGAAAAGATGCTCCCCCTCCTCTGGATCTTTGGGCTCATTCTTATGGATCTTGGTGGTGGCCACAGTGGCGTTGGGATCTGCATCAATAATCTGCTTCCCCTTGTCATTCCTCTAGTTGGGTTCTGACTCGAAGTCGGAACATGCATCTGATTCTGAAGCCTTCAACTTGGCCACCAACGACTGCTTGGCCTGACACTCACCTGTGTTGTGAGTGGGGTTCTTATGGATCTCACACCATTTTCTTGTGTCCTTCTTTAACTTCATGGTGGTGTTCTTTTCTTGCAGCTTTGACAGGTTGCCTTGGGTCACCCCGCCTTGGCTTTGTCCTTTGTTCTTCGGATTCACAGATCCAAAGTCTCGCTTATTTGTTTTTAACTTCTACTCGATCTTAACAACGTATCGGTACATCGTGCCAAGTTAGGAGATGTCTAGGAAATCCATCTTGGCCTGGATGTACCTGTGTAGGCAACTGCGATATTTGAGTACCAAATGCCTCCCAGAATCCTAGACTCTTTTTGCTGCCCATTCTTGCAACTTGGTCAACTGGTGCTTTGATACCAAACTGATCTGAAATTGGAGTAGGTGATTTCTTCCTCTTTTCCAAAATAAAATAAAAACAAAAATAGGATTGTGTTAACACTTTGCAAGATAAAATGGGCCTTGAACAAACAAGTTTCCAATGTCTCTTCAAGTCATGAATTGGTATTCACATTTAACTTAACATAAGCAACATAACAACATATAACTCATGCAGGCATAATGAAGAGATAACAAAAGTTTTGTTGATGGAGTTCACCCCTCCTAGGCTACATCTTTGAGCCTACCAACATAGCTAGACCACTCATATATTCAGTAGAAAAATTGGAGTACATAAACAGTTAGCTAATGATAAACAAGTGGTTATTACCCCTAAAATGTCATGTTATCCTACAAATAAGTCTCATAAACAGAAACAACTCAAAGCATCTCCTACAAATATGTCATACTCCAACTAAAATGAGCTAAACAAAGCATATGAGCACTTCAATTCCACATTGAAGCACATAAAAAAACTTCCTTCAACATAACATAATAAGAAAAGTAAACTTGAGTTGAACCCTATAAGTTACAGCTGTTGTAGTAGACTTCTGAAGGTGATAATACCCCTACAAAGCCTTCTCCATGCTCAACACCTTCTAGAATTGCTTCCAAACCATGATTGATCTATACACCCTTTGTCTCAAACCTGCAAAAATCCTACTTAGATGTGCTCAAATTAGAAATTAGAGGTCACCAATGAATTCAAAACATCCAAAAACCCATGAGTGCACTCTTTCTGAGCTCAATTTAGCCAAAAACTCCAAAAGTTATCGCTCTCCAAAGCTTCATATGAATTTAAGTGTTAACTATCCTACAATTTCGACCGTTTGTCTAACAGTTCTACAATTCCGCCTTGAATGCCACTAAATGAGAGACAAACTCGCCCTTCACCGATTCATTTTGTAGGATCATTAAATTTCCCAATGACTCCTTAACTCCAAAAATTATGGCCATATGGGCCACATAGGGCCAAGGGCTAGGCCCTAACGCCCACCCCCGCCGGTTAAGCCCTTAAATCTCAGACACGTGGTCATGTGGGATGCCACGAGTCCAAGGACTAGGCTAACTACCCATCCTTCCAGTTGGACCCCTTAAACTTTGGCGCGTGATCATGTTGGGGTCCAAAGGAACTGGGGCTGGCCCCCACTTCATAGCACCTCCAACTTCCGCTCAGAGCCATGGTCTTGTGGGTAATGGGTGCGACCAAGCGTTGGGGCTGCAAACCCGGCCCCTTCCTCCAAAAAGGCGCCAAAATAAAACTTTAAATAGAAGTATGGTCCATTTGATATTAAGAACCACCGTGTAGTCTATTGGTAGAGTGCTTCATTGGTGGAATAGAGGTCACGGGTTTGAATCCCAGTTGGGCCTCCAGCCGACCCATGCAAATATTTTAGTTGACCCCGGGGTGCCACGTGGAATCATATTACTAGTCCACCACAAACCAATCAAATGCACCCAAAAACCAACAAATCGGATGACACGACTTGTCAGCTTCTAGTTGGATCGTACTTGTACGGTCACCCTGCTGACTCAGTAATATGGTCAACCCAGTCAATTGCCCTGCTCAAATTTTACTTGTTTGGGAAAATGATAAGAACATGATATTTGGAGCATATAGTGTCAAATTGAGATGAAATGAATGTCGTTGGATTCATAATGATGAGCACTTCAATTTTGTGTTATTTTTAAGACTTTCTGGACATTTTCATTTTTGAGCTAAAAGTTGATCACATGATCAGTGTTAGTAGCGAGGGCATTATGAATCCCATCAAAGTGGTGGAACTACCTCGATATGTAGGACTAGGCTATGCCAAAAAGGAAGAGACAGGAGAGTCTTCAAGCGACAAGTGTGAGACAATGTAGGATGTTGAGAGCACATCACAACTTTCCAGTGATAGTGAGCACTTCAAAGGAAGAACTCAAGCAGAATCTCTTTGCTAAAGCCGCACCAAAGACAACCATTCAAGAAAGAAGGTTAAGAAAGTATGGAGGAAGAAAAATCATTATTAAAGGAATTTTGAGGTATAAAATCTGCCTCCTAAGGAAAATATAAAATAATAGTTGAAATAATAAAAGAAGATTAGATTACATCATCAAATTTTAGAGGGAAAAAATAAACAAATATTTTTCCAACTCATATTTTCAACTTATATCCCTATGGGTTTACTCAAATTTTGAACAGCAACACTCATTGGATGTAGAATTTGATTCCTCATCCAAAGAATACTCATGTTAAATACTTTCGATGGACCCTGTTACATGAAAAATGAGAAATACATGAAAATCATGATTGCAATCACATTTTTTTCATGTATTTCTCATTTTTCGTGTAGCGGGGTTCATCAAAAGTATGAAACATCGGTACTCCTTGGATGAGGAATTAAATTTTGCATCCAACAAGTACTCTCGCTTGAACTTTGAGTAAAACTTTAGGGAGATAAGTTGAAAATACGAGCTGAAAAAGTAGTTTTATTATTATTATTATTATTTTTACTCCAAAAATGGTGAATCATCCTCCATGGTTGACATCATCATCTTGAATGCTATTGGTCCTTATAAAGTTTATTTTGGTTGTACATTTTTCTTAGGAGACCCATTTTAGACCTCAAAATTTCTCTAATGTGTAGCCATTGCAACAAAGGTGGACATCAAAAAACCACATGTTGGAAGCTCCATCCAAAGCTACGCCCATAGAAGGATAGGAAGCATGTGAAAGAATATGTGAAGGAACCGACCAATGAAGTAGTTCAACAAGAAAGCCAACTATGGGAAGAAATCCCATTTATTCGGTAAGGTAAGAAAGGGATAGATTTTCTAAGTAGTTTCACATCACCACCATTATAAATCACATGTTGTGAAAATGATTGTAAATTTGATGAAATGTATAACATCATTTATGAAAGCAGCATAGTGATATTTTTGCCTTTAGTTGGATAGCATGGGTATGGTTTATGCTCTAAAAATTGAACATGATTGTGTTATAAACTCTTGGCAAGTATGGTTTTGTTTGGGTCTTACAAGTTGGACATGTATTGGCAACTACAGATTTATATATAGATACAGGTGTCAGTTTCATCACTTCTAGCTCCGCAGTACAAAGGTGAAAGAGAAGAAAGTGTGGCCTTTCAGAGACATTTGTTATGTAGATCAAGATGCAATATTGTTTATACTTTTGGAGGATAAAATTCCTTCAATGGGGAGGAATGATCCAAGAGGATCCAAAAAGGGCAAAAATTTGAAGTCCTCAAATCTTAGTGAAACCAAAACCAAATCGAAGAGCTCATCATTCTAAGTCCAATTGCGTGAATAACACCTCAATCCGACATCGTATTCCAAGGTTATGACCAATTGAAGTTTTATCAAACAATAAAAAAAAATTGCAGGTGGACATTAAACTACCATGTGGTAGCCCAGTTAACCATTTGGTCAGTTGAAGGTATGGACCAATCTGGTGACACCACGTGTCAGGCTCAAATTGGACTGTGGTAGGGTGATTCTCGAGGTGGCCCAATCCCAGGGCACCATGTGGCCCAATCACTAAGCGCCACATGAAACCCCGTGATTGGCCAGTCAAATTTACCAGGACCAACTAGCGAGGGGTCAAGTGGGTGGATAAACTTCGCAGAACACCTAACTTTGTTTTACAACCGACAGTTTTTTTGGCGGTAGTGTGATTGTTGGGTTGGCAGGAGTCGAACTCGCCAGCTGTTATAACCACCAACCCCCAACTCAAAATGATGAATCAACAGTCAAGTGAACATACAGTGGTCACGACCAATGGTCGCTCAACTGTTTGTTTTATTATATAATATATACAAAGGGTCGTGGGTCACAAGGTTTGAACCCCCAACCGGCCAATCAAGCGGCAACTTGATTACAATATATTTGTTGTTGGGCCAATGGTCATCCATTGTAAACTCTACCCACCCGAGTATTATTTAAAGGTCGTTCAATTGTGTGACAGGGGAAAGGGGTCGATGGACGGACCAAAGAACCCTCGCTTCGGAACCACGTGCAAATATGGGAACCAAGAGGTGAAGCCGCATGACACAAAATTCGAGAAAAAGAATATTCTATGAGCATATTCCATAGAATATTATAGGAATATTCTTATCAGGGAATTTGTTGTGGAATCCTTAGATTCTCTGAGGGGATAGAGTTGTAGGTGATAGAATATAGTCAAGTTTATACTCAAATTACTCAAAATTTCAAGAGGATTTCATTGGTGCAGTCTGTTTCTGGATTTGAACAACCCATTTTCAGGTCACTCCTGGAATTGGAGGTATAATAATATATTTTTCCATGTACTCCTTATTTTTGTTGAGATGAATGAAGAGATCTCCCCGCTATTGAAAGAGGGTCCAGAGACGTAGTCCACACTAGATGAACTCTGTTATCAAACTTTTGTGTGCATTGTCTTTATGATCTACTTTATGTTGCTTCTTCTTTATGTGTTTGCATACATGGTTTTTACATGCTCTTTCATGTAATTTTGTTAACATCACAAGAAGAAAAGATCTTGGATAATGTCGATAAATTAGAGATTCCGTACCAATGGCAGCCTAAAATAGGCATGCCCTTTCTGACTCAAATTTAATAGAGGAATTTGGACAGTTGATTTCGAACCCTAGCCATACTAGGGGCCGAAAAAAGTGGTATCTTCAAGCATTATTTATTTACTGGAAAATAAAACCTTGATTTATCAAATTCTAATGGAAAATCAAGCTTATCAGTATAATATTTTCACTGATCTTGCAGATGTGAAAAAAGAATTGAGGATTATGAGGTTCCATATGAAAAAAAAAATGGATGCTTTCTTGGCTCAAATTGAGTGCCATATTCTAGGCATAGCCACTTCATTTTCTCCCCAAGATCTAGTGTGTGAGATTTGGCACTAGTCACTTCTTTTTATTCCTAGATGCTATATGTTTGTTGATAGTCTTTTGCGGTGTGATGATTTTGTACACACTTTAGTTATGTTGCAAATGCTTCAATTTTTGCAGTTTTAAACAAATTACTCTATAGGAATATGGTCAAAAACATTTGGTTTCCCATTGGGTAGATTGAGACCATTTGTCGTAAAGATAATTGATAGTGGATGATTAAGCTACATACTGAAAACTTTGATTTGATGAGGAAATACAATCTTAGCTTAAAAAAACGAATACATGTAAAATATATTTAATTCAATTAAAATTATATATATATATATATAAACAAACCAATTTAAAATAAAAAATATTACAAAATAACTAAAAGTTCAGACTTCGAAAGATTTAATTCATCTTAATACTCGTTAAATTTAAAATTAAAATAAACTATAAACTTATTAAATCAACATATAACTTTATTTTCGTTTAACAAAATAACACATCATAAATTAAAATTAACCTTAAAGGTTAAATTAAAATAAAATTCAATTTATCTAATCATTCAACCTCATTATACGCTTCCATAAAATCATGAGTTCAGTTCAATTCTGCTTAAAACAATTGTAAAACGCTTCTATATTCACCATCAGTTTGGGCTATTAATAATTCCTCCTAATTGATATGAATGACTTATTTATAAAAACCCACCTTTACAACACTTCTATATTGTCACCATCAATTTGACCTAATAATTTTAAGAATGAATCATTTATTATAACCCTCATAACCCACTTTTACAACACTTCAATACTGTCACCATCAATTTAGTTTACTAATAATAACCTCCTATTAAAAAATAAAAAATTGAACCTTCCATTTTGAGAAAGAGAAAATGACACATCAAATAAAAAGAAAAAATTGGCACATCAAACAAAAAGTTTCGTATCACCAAATGAGTGGAAAATTTCTTTTAGATATTTCAGGAAAACGTGTGGTATACACTATAAGGACATTTCTTATAAATTAATGCCGTTGGTATACACTATGTGGCCGCCTCGAGGGACTCATTGTACCTTTCTTTGATGTGGTATTTCAAATTTCATTAAAAAGAGTTTAATTAATGTCACTTGTCCTTCTTCGTATTTGAGTAGAAATGCATGCGTGATAGTTTGGTAAACCAACTCCCATCGACTCCACAAAAACTGGAAAGCCAATTTGCCACACCCACTTCATGAATTCAAAGTCAATTTATGCATCAAATTTCATTTTGCAATAATATGTAACCCACATATACCTATAAGGTGGTGAAATTGAAATTGAAATTGAAATTGAAAGGAAGATGTTTAATGCGGATTTTGAAATAAATTAATTTGGTTGGAGAAATTGAAATTGAAAGGAAGATGTTTTGACATAATTATAATGCTGGTTTTGAAATAAATTAACTTAGTCAAGTTTTATATTTAAGTGATTTGGTTCGATTATAGTAGTTTCATCCGTGTTCAAATTTTTGGAGGTGTCAATTATACGCTCGTAGTGTAGGAGGATACAAGCAATATGAAAGCAAGTCTCATCATCAACTCTCGCCTCTGGAGTTTTGGTATTTGGAATTGATTTGCAGTAGTCTCACCTGTGTTATATAAAAAAATTTAGGTGAATCTGTATGTCTCTATGTAGTTTATAAAGTAAATAAGAGGGATTTGAACCTTTGAACAATATATTTTACATAAAATTTCATATCACAACCATTGACAATCAAAATACCTCTAGAAATAATAATTAATAAAAAAAATCTTTGAATAAGAATTATATTTATTTATTTACAATAAATCTTTAACAAAATGTTGAAAACTACAATTTTTAATAATGTCAAATAAATTATAAAAGGCATAAACTCTAAAATGGAAGAATCTTATCCCTAACTTGAAGTTAGGGTTGAGAGTGCACACTTTGCTAGATAAAATTGAGTTATCTAAAAAAAGAGGAAGCCTTGTTGGGCCATAACATTTTCCTCATTGCTATATTTCAAGTTTTTTAGCCCATTTAAAAGAGAATTTGCAAACTAAGCCAAAAGCCTGGCCATTTGGCTTTGGAATGTTGAAAAAACACATGGAAAGGCCTTGAAAAACCCACTATGATTTCAAGACTTGAGATTTGCTAATATTGATATTATTTGGCCTAGGGCATCCACTTAGATCAATCCTTCTCCCTTACGTAGAAATGATTTGCATTATATCAAGTTCTTGTACTAGTAAATGGGGGAATTTCTATCAGATTTAATCACTAATGAACCACTTGTGTTTTTTTAACAACCTAAAAGAGTTGTATAATTGTAGGTGGGTGTTCTTCAGCTTGGTATCCATGATCTTGTCTATGAAGTGAAGAGGCATTCTCCTTCCTTAGTTTCCTCTAGTTCCTCTCATTGAACCTTTGTAATAACAATAACATGATTAGATATCATGTTGATGATCTATTTTCTACTATTCATCATACTTAGTGATGTCAAAGTTGAATTAAAGTTTGAGGCTTCTACATCTACAAATAAAAATTGTCAAGTTGTGTGCCACTCCATTTGTATGTGTTCTCTTTCAACTTCACGTTATTCTTTACATGTTGCTCAAACCAATTGCCTCAAAGTTGGTTATCATTGCTATATCCTTTTTTGTGAGAGTAAGTGTTACCTTTACCTTTCTTTTTCTATGGTGAATTTTTTGACCCAAACTATTTCTTAGCTTTCTGCTCTCAATCCTAACAACATTATAGTGAGGGGCTCTTTACAAAGAGGTGTCTATAATCACCATTTCAATTTGGATATATTTATGTAGGCCATAGCAACATTTTAAAATCAGGCGTTGTTTGAATCCTTGATACTCAATGTTGCACACATAAGGTATGGATGATGTTGGTGTACTTCAACATAGTGTGATCTTTACATATGTGTAAGGTAATTGTCCATCTTATGCAATTCTTTTCATAGTTACCAATAGAGTGATACTCCTCTTTGGGGATATTGGGGAATCATCATGTAATGTCTAGATCACGTAGACAATATGTGCTTTAAGGAATTATTGTGCTATGTCTAGATCACCTAGTGTTGGAATGTGTTGCTTTGGAAGGTAATAATCTCTAAGTTATACTGGAAGAAATTGTAATCTTATGCAAAAGAGTTATATCTGACATTTGTCATGGAGTAGAAAACCTTTCTAACCATTTGTTATATAAAGACTCTTGAAATTACATTATTCCAAATGTATTATTAGGATATAATTTGTCCATATTTCTTGTTATATAATAGAGGTAAGGGAGACCCAAGAAACACACAATGAATATGGAAGTCTTATCTTTGCAAATGGTAAATTATTTGTGAAGGTGTTCTTGAGTGTAAGATTGGATATTTCTGAATAAAGGCACTATTACCTTCCCATGGATGTTTCTCCGATTGGGGATTTTACCACATATATTTGGTGCACTCTTTCTGTTATCACTTGTCTCCTTCTTACATTGATTAAATGTTGTTTATGTATGCATAGGATGGTAGCTTAGTAAGGTTTTGATTTTTATATTATTGTATGTTGATTCATATTTTCAATATTCTAACACCTAGATAACAGAAAATGTGGGTTTTCCACTAAGGTTGTCACCTCTATAATAAAATTTTGAAAGGTGTCATCATGCTTAGATCAGTTAACTAGGGAATAATATCTTCTATTAGTGCTAGCAAATTAAGTTGGTTGTTCCAAACATGTGATAAACGAGTGGCTATGATAATGTTCCCGCATTCAAAGTACTCTTTAACAAAAGTAAGACATTTCAAAATTTTACCCCTCCCTCATCTTTTCTTTTTTCACTCAAGAAAAGCTTGAACCTCCATGCCTTTGTCTACCAAGTGTTCAATCTTGCAATGGTTAAGTAATCACCAGCTCTTACAAAGCTTGCAAAGAATGTAACATGGGTATGTTTGCTAGCACCATTATCTGAGGTACAATGAATCAATTTTAACTTAAGAATTTTTTTCTTTCTTTCAAATTAAAGGTTTGAACTTCATAATTGTTTTAGTTTAAATTATTTGGATAATCATAAATTACTTGTCAATTTTGACTTGGAAAAATCCCAAACTCATTACTTTTGTGGACTATATGCCTCCAATGGCACGCATGGCACCTATGGTGGCTACTAGTGAGTTTGAACTCAATTTAACTTAAAATTAAATAAGCAAGTTAAAATTACTTACATAATCAAATAATAATGTTTTCAAAAAAACAATTCTACCTCGTACATTAGAGAAATAAAACCTCACCTTCATATATGAGTGATTAATTTATTTTTTTAACAATAATAATTAAATCATACACTCTTAACCTTTAAAAAATTATTAAAAATAAATAAATGTGTTTGATAGTTTTCCATTGGGCTCCCTACACGTGGAAAGGGAGTGGTTAGGAATACCACCCTCCATCGCGCATTATCAATCAGTCATCTTGGCAATGCGATATTTATTTGGGCCGTTCGATTTCGCAGAACGAATCGATAGTCAATTTTGGTTGTGATGTTTTGTGGGGCCACCAGTACTATCAAGCTTTTCGAGACAATGAAGTCGAGGTTAACGGAGTTTTAAATTTGGTTAAAGAATCATAATGTCCAACCTTAGGAATTATTTGAGAGGTTAGCTTTGCTTTCTGTAGAGGGGAGGGTCTCTTCCATGATAGAATGCCCTTAATCTTTCCTGAGTCCATGAAGCGTTAATGCTTTTTGTAAATGTTGTAACTTTATTTTTGGTTAATGAAATAGAAGGATAGTCTCTTGCTTCAACAAAATATATATGTGTGTGTGTGTTCTTTTAAAAAAAAAAAAAATCATCTTTATTTTAATGTTTTATTTTTTTAGTTATTTGATTTTATATGTTTTTACTGAATGAAAAAAATAATAATAATAATAAATAAATAAATAAAAATAAAAATAAAAAATGTTTTTATTTGTTTTCTTAATTATGTGTATTTTCCTCATTTTTTTTGTCATGTGTATATATTTTTTATTAAATGTGTTTTTTTAATATTTGAATTTTTGTTTTCTTTTGTATTATTTTTGTATGTTTTTATTGTTTTTATTTTTTTTTCAATATTTAAATTTTGTTTTCTTTTGTATATATATATATATATATATATATATATATATTCCTGCAAGGCCTATGTCGATGCTCATCTAGTTACTCGATCCCATTATTTGTAATTTGATAGTTGATTTTGAAATTTTCGTTATAATGAATCGAGTATGCCTCCACAATGTGTGAATTTCATGGTTGATCTTTAAGTTTTCATTACAATGGGTCGAGTTCACCTATATTGCGTGTCAATTTGATGGTTGATTTTTAAATTTTTGTTGTAATGTATCAAGTTGTCTTAAGCTAAAATTTTAAAATCGCTATACATTTAACATTTAAAAAATAAATTTCTCTTGGTATAATAACTTTTTCATTCATGTGTTCATTTTTAAAGTTTTATTAATCATCAAAAATTTCCATAATGTCATGCTTGAAATATTTTGAAAACATAGGATTTTTTTGTAGTCATAATCTTTGTGCTTGAAAATTTGTCAAGATTGTAATGTTTTTCTAAGTCATGATATTTTATCTTTATTGTTATGGTTGAAAATAGTTATAAGTATTTTTTCTTTAACACCATGTCTGAAAATTGTTGGAATTTTAAGTTTTTCAAAAACATGATTTTTCAGATTTAATGACTTGCCTAAAAATCTTGGAATTTTAAGGCTTTTTAAAGATGTGATATTTTATCTTTAATGTCATGCTTGAAAACCATTGGAAATTTAAAGTTTTTTGGAGTCATGGTGTCTTTTGCACACACAAACTTGGTTTTTATTGTCCTTTTTAAAAAAAGTTGAAAATGTACCCCGAAAAAAAAAATAATATATATATATATATAATATTAAATTATATATATATATATATATATATATATATATTCCAGCATCAACAGTTTTCGTTTTTACCTTGTTTTTTCATGTTTTTTTGGGTTTTTGGGCTAGAGTATCCGTTTTGAGGTAATAGTTCTCGTTTGATCGGTAACTATGTTTTGTGTGTGTTACACATCATGGAGATCAAAATATTGCTCCATCTCTAATATCCATGTTACGGGATCCTTGCCATCAAACTTCCTCATATCAACGTTTGGAATGTGGTGGGTCTTAAACCGAAAATTATGGTCTCTAAAAACATAATTCATACTCCTTTTGTTCTCCTCATGAGTTTCATGGAATACCTTTTTCCATTATGAAGCATTTCTTGTAGTAACTTTGTTAATCCTTCCTTTAAACCTTCTATGTATGTTTTAAATTATGCTTTTAAACCATTCATGTCATCTTTTATTTCTGATTTTAACCCATCCATGTCCCCTTTTAGTTCATCTTTGGTTTCTCTTTGTGAGAGCAAAATTTGTTGCACTTGATCACGTAATTTTGATATAACATGTTGCAATTCTTCCTCTTCATGAGTCATAGCAGAGTTTTCTCAGGGCTTAATGGATGCATAATTCTTTTGTTTAGGAGGAATTTTAGAACCAAATACTGATATTTATGCTTCAATATGCCATTTGAATCAATTCAAATTTATTTTTCAAACAAAGGTTAAAATTTAAAAAAATTCACACATTTTTCTTGTTTTTTAGGAGCGCTCATATTGAAGTTGTTGTATCTCTATAATTTCATATCTCCAAGGTCTGAAATTTCGTCTTTTGGTAGCCCTATGAGTCTTCTTTCCAACCCCACAAGTCAGACCGAGATTGGTTCTTCAAGAAAGGGTTATTCCCAATCTCCCATCATGACCTGATTATCGACTAGTTCAATAGAGCGAAATTGTATGGAGTGACACGTGTCATTGGTTTGACTTTCGGCCCTGAAAATGATACAATAAAAACTAAAATCTGTGCAATTTCAGTCACTTTTTACTAAATTGAAATCTGATGCTCAGAGAGAAATTTATGATGATTTTCCCTAGGTCACCTGTTTGAGATTGAATTCTGGAGTTTGAAAAAATCCTAACTTCCTCGGATCATATCTCCTAAAATATATATAACCAAAATATGAAATTTGTACACAAAGTTCACCAATATTTTGACTCCACGTGGTTGAAATTTCATCTCCTGAAGCCTTATTGAAAAGATGTTATAGCTAAAATTCCAAGATGACTTGTTTGAAGAAGCGAAACCCTAGAATCCAAAGCTCTGATACCAAATGTTATGCAACCAACTCGCAAAATAAAATAAAATAAAAAGATAGATCAATGACTTAAAAATTAGCCTCTTTGAGGGGGAAACCTAATTTACATTACATAAATGAGTAATCCTTGGATGATACAAATGATAGAACCTCTTTGGTATATATAGGAATCTAAGGGATCACATTATAATCAGAGGCTACATAGCAATAATAATGTAAGGGTACAACAATAAAAATAGTGGGCTTATATGGGGCACAACAATAATAACATGGGGGATACATAGGAACAACAATAGAAATAGGGGGCTACACTAACAATAACAATAAGGGAATACATTGGTATTATAGAGATGTAACACCATGCCATTAAATTTCCCTTACAAGCCTTCAAGAGTTAATATAACCAATTCAAATTTTTTTTCCTATGGCAAGAAAATCTCCAACATCGCAAGCAAGTAACCTCCCCTAGTCTCTGAAACCTGATACTGTGAACTCAACCATTTTTGTCAAATATTTACAATGCATTTCACAATGGAAAATGATTGAGTTCGTCACAAACCCCTCCATGATAAATTTTAGGGGCGAATTTTAGCCCAAGGGAGAAATTTCATGGGTTTTTCATTTTAGAGGGGCGAAATTTCTATAAAACACCCATTTCATATATTTAGCCCAACTTTTATTTAAAAAATAATTATTTTTTTTCATTTTAGCCCCAAAAAAAGGGGCGGATAAACTATGAAAATACTCATTTGACCTGATTCGCCTGGTTTGGGAGGTTATATTCCTTTACAATCGCCCGATTTTCTACTTTGCAATGTTAAATTCATTTGCAATCATCCATTTTCTGGTTTGAGAGGTTGTGTTTGGTCCCAATAAATAAAAATATAAATAAAGTGGAGGTATGGCAAATAAATAAAACATCTTTTTATACTTACTCCAAAGATATGGAAAATAAATAAAAATATAAATAAACTAGAGGTATGGTAAATAAATAAAACATCTTTTTATATTTAGTCCATAACCCTCTTTCTATTTAAGAAGGCTAAAAAAAGAGGCTTTATTGAAGTGAATCCTATGGGCCAAATGTCATATTTATAAAAGAGGTATGGTAAATTAATAAAAATATAAATAAACGAGAGGTATGGTAAATAAATAAAACATTTTTCTTATATTTACTCCATAAGTCACCTTATATTTACAAACGCTCAAGGGTGTAAATAAATAAAAATATAAATAAAGTTGAGGTATGGTATATAAATAAAACATCTTTTTATACTTACTCCGAAGGTATGGTAAATAAATAAAACCTCTTTTTATATTTAATCCAAAATGCTATTTCTATTTAAGAAGGCTTAAAAAAGAGGTTTTATTTAAGTGAATCCTATGGCCCAAATACCATATTTATAAAAGAGGTATGGTAAATTAACAAAAAATATAAATAAACGAGAGATATGGTAAATAAATAAAACATTTTTTTATATTTAGTCCATAAGTCATCTTATATTTACGAACACTCAAAAAAAGCGTTATATTTAGGTAAAACCTATGGGCCAAATTATTATTAATACCATGCAAAAACATTATTAACCATAATACTAGTATTAATAAAAATAAAGATGGCACATGGTATTGACCCATGGTATTCACTTGGAATGTAGCATATTTAAAGGGAGGAATTAAACCAGCATAGATCCATCTTTACTCTAGATCTATCTTTACTTTGGATCTACTAAGTGTCAAGATCAAATATTGTGATATGAAAACTAGCATAGAGTGAAAAAATATTTGATCCCTCTCGGGGCTTGGGAGATCAAAAGTAAAAATGGATCTTGTAATTTAATGTCACTTAAACATTTTAACTTAGTTAAAAAATAAATAAATAAATTCAATTATTAGTTTTTATAAATTACTAATAGTAATTTTTAAGCTCCTGGTTTATGATAACCCATGGTATTGACCCATGGTATTCATGTGAGCATAGACTATTTAAAGGGGAAATTCTATCATCTTAGATCCATCTTAATTTTGGGTCTACCAAGTGCTCAGAGGGATAAATAGATTTCATCCCCCTAAGAGTGGTAGATGTGGAGTTAAGATGGATATAGGTTGGTTTTTATGATAATGAAGATATTAAATAGACTTAGGAAATTATATTGTAAAAAACATCTTAAGGTGAATGGTTAAAGCTATATGTAGTCACTTCATAAAATTTAGTAAAAAATACCAATATCTCCATTAATATTTGTTTTTCTGATTTAACAAAAACAAATTCAAAACAATGAAACCTTATCACTCTTTTCGCATCACCCTTGTAGAAGAGAGATAGTCGCTGCTCAAATTTCCCACCATTTTTCAAACGTTCTCAATATGATATCTTCGTGAAAAAGTTAAGGTACTAATGTTGGATTAGTTGTTTGAAAAATATGCTGGTTTGTACAACCTTTCATCTTCTCTGTTATTCTTAGTTTGTCATAATGATATGTAGGGGATGGGCCACTACACCATATTGTCCTAAAAGGCGGAGATTGTGTTCCAAAAAGGAAATTAATCCACATGTTACAACGCTTTAAAAAAATGCAAGACTTATGAAGGTAGTGAATTATGCTAATAAGCAATTTAGATTGGGAGAGACATAATTAAATTTTATTATTTAATTGAAGATTTTCAATTAAAATAATAATAAATCTCCATTTATATATTTATATATTGATTGGAAGGCTTCTGACAATGGTCACTTCTTTCCATTAGATCCCCTTCAGGCCTTTGGGATACCTACTACTTTCTTATATTATATAGTTGGGACTTACTACTTGTTGGTGTGTTGGGGTAAACAAACTTGATGTGTTTTTTATCTCGCAGTTGGAGTCATGGAATAAGAAAGAAATTTGATAGCTTGACAAAAGTGGTAGAGAAAAGATTAGTCTCTCCTACCTTGACAGAACTGGTGGTCAAGATCAACACCTTCAAGAACTTTGTTGTTGAATGTTATCAAAACTAATTGAAGGATATGAAAGAGTGTACAGTAAGAACCTACAAACACGGTCACTGAAACTTGCAACATTGTTTGTAGGAAGAGAAAATTATGTTTCTTTTTTCCAAACATGTATGTTAGTATATTACAGTTTAATGAATATGTTTTCCAATTATCATATATGGTTTCATACTTTAACAAAACATTCGCCAAGACTTCACAATGTTTTATTATTCAGTGAAAGTTTTTCCAATATCTTATAAGATTTTATAATTCAATGAAAGATTCGCCATGAGTTTACAAGATAATATAATATAGTGAGAGATTCGCCAAAAAAATTATATATACATATTATATTATTGATAAAATCGCCTCCCATTTTTCCTATGTATTATGGGGATTCGCCCATTTATTATACATATAAATTTAGGGTGGTTCTTAAAATTTTCCTTGAACCCCTCCCCCTTGGGAGAACACCGTCCTCGGTGTTCAATAACACATATACAATAGAAAATACACACTTGAAAACAATCATATTGTTTCATGGAGCTTTACATACTTAAGTCTTTACAGTATCTACAATGTTTTGTGCATTTGCTTCAACCAACAAATAAAATATATGATAAACATCGATTTATAATTCAACCATCTTCCAATGGTCCTCCTTGCAATATTTTGATTCTTTAGGCATGTTCAATACGACATGGATTTGTTCTTTTCCTTGGAGTGTTGCTTGCCTTCAATGTCCAACACTACAATCCTTGCACTCCTTGTTCCTTCATTAAATAATTATCAGCTCATTGTTTCGAGCACACTCCCAATGTGTTTATGATTCCAACAAGTGATGTTAATGACCAAAAAACAAATTTATTCCCTAATCTTCCCTTCTATGCTTCCCGGTCCCTCGGGAAATCCAGTGACCCCCTTCCGTGCAGTCCCTCGCCTTCCAAGTTCAAGCATCCACTTCTCTGCTTCTTAGTCAAGCTCGGGAAATCCATTCCTTAGCAAGGTTTCCTCAAATTGAAAGGGTCCCAAAACCAAGTCATACCTCTGCCTCAAAACTATCATATCAGTGATAACATGCTTCATGGAAATCAATGGACACTATTGGTTACCAATGTCCCACAATGACCCTATTCTTGAGGTCTTTTACCAACATACTATTGCATGCTCCAATTCCTTTTGTTGTTGTTGCTAACACTCTTGTAGCTAGCTTTAGCCACCCAGACCGGGAAATTTCCATGCCTTCCTACATTAAAGCACATTAATTTTCCATTAGATTCACCATAAGAAATTATAATAAATTTAAATCGTACCTATTGATAGTTGATCAAGGAGGTGACATTTGCAATTCTATTTGGTTCCTATCACAACGAGTCGAACTAGCCCATAGATCAAATCGTGTATAAAATATCACATTTGGTTAGCTCAAAATCCAACCATCATAAATCATAACTTTAGATTATTTTCATAATTTAGAAATTCAAAATTGAATGAAATATTAATATCTATCATATTTTGGTTTATTTTGTTTGTTTTACCCTTACTGGATCGGTTGTCATACTCAAAAAGCATCCAATAGCCTTAACTCTTCTCGTACAACACACTAGATCAGTTTCCCAAGGCAACATGGAATCTAGAGTCTCACCTCCACCCCGTGATATAATATATATATATATATATATATAAGCCCCTTCTGCGCCCCGCAAGTATGGGCACTACCAACCGAAGTAGTCAGTAGCAAACTAGGTAGCCTTTGTCGACAAAATATTATCATCAGGAATCTAGAGGCTATCGTACCTCCACCTGACTCATTACATAACAGAAGGGCCTGGACAGTCCCATGCCTACCTCAAACATGTTACACAACTTAACATAACACATAACAATACACATGGCAAAATACACGAACATATGGCACAATTCCACATATACATAACACATGCACATATATACATGACTCAACACATTGTAACATATAATCCAGAGACCACACCATCTCTACTTATGTTAATTAGACCAAACTACCTCTAGTGTCTTACCCACACTTCACCGTGTGCATCCACAATCCTAATCCAAGGTTTGTGGTGTTTTTAATTATCCATGTTTGTCTCGACATGCTGCAAATCACATTGCTTTCCTTTTGTTGATATATCCTTCAGCATTCCATATTCATAATATAAACACGATATAATATAAGAATCATATTCACATGATCATAAAAACTATATATCATCCAGGGCTACTTTTTCCAATTGATTCATCACATCGTCAAGAATCACAAACATGCCATCCATTCACATGCTAAATGCATAACCATAATCAATCATTCTTTCACAAGAACGATCCACACAAAAATTTGTTAATCACAATGGCATCATATATGTTTATTCAATCATCAACATGATCATGAACATAACACCATTACATGTGTTCATAAGGTCAAGGTTAAGAGAACTTCCTTTATCCATGCAAACCATGTACAACATTGAGAATCACAGTTCCCATCTTGGCCAAGGCGTTTGTTACCTCAATCCCATTTACTTTACCTTTTTGTGTTACATTTTTCATGGTTGTCCAGCCACTGTCCATTTATCCCTATGGACCCAACCATCCCAACTAGATGTCATATTTTTCCTTATTGCCTTTGGCTTCCTTTTATTCACGTGTTGGGATTTATCTGTCTTACATTGCTTGTTAGGTTCCACTTAGCTCTTCCCGAGTTCCATTAGTTTTCCTCTTTCCCCAACAAATTCCCTAGAACCCAAAAACATAGAAGGAAAGAACAAGAAGAAAATAAAGGAAACATAAAAGTCCAAACAACAATACAAAACCATCAACAAAGTGGCATGGCCATGGACCAATCGTAGTCAAAATCATAAAATCAAGCACAAAGCCAATCATGAAACACCAATTTCTCAAAACTTTCAATAGACACAATAACTCGATCCCCATGAATCTCAGTGTTTCCAACAATTCATAAATAAAATCTCAGCTTGAGCCTTCTTCAAAATTTTATGGCAACCTCTATTACCCCCAACACACTGCCATATACACATAATTGGCAGTGCATTACTAAATATAGCAATAAACCAGTTGTCTTGCCCTGTTGTACCAAGCACATTGCCCTGCAATGAAACACATATCTTAGTTTACATATAAGTCACATGTCTCAAAATCCATGGCATGAATAAGCATATATATTTTTTCTCAACATAAATTTTCAAACACCAGAATTGATGTATGCACATGCATATATCAGCTCTCAAAAGATTTCAATTTCCATGAGGAGTTCAACTATAATTGGAAACCAACTATTATGCCCAAACCAACATCATTAATTTCATTTAGCCTTTGTATTGAGACCAGACAACAATTTAAATTCAACCTTGATACCAAGGCTAGTAATCAAGGCATCTACAACCTTAATGGAATTAATTAGAACTATTTATCATACCAGCATTAGCTCATGCGTAATCGCGACTTTACATGATTAAAATTCAACCTTTTTCCTAAAATTATTAGCTTGAATTATTATCAATCTCTTTACCAAAACCCCTTTTATCATATGTTAAAACTCTTTTGAGAATTTTGGTCTTCTTACTACATCCAATAATCATGGTACTTGTAGGAAATATTATTCAACACAAATAATGACATTCTACTTAAGCGATATTCATCTTTGCCTACAATTATCTTGCTCCTAGTTCTTGTCCCTAGTGTTGCACCCAATTCCTGTCACATATTTGAACCTTTCCAGGTGGGCTAAACTTCACACAAATAAAATAAAATAAAATAATTTTAAAAAGCAACTAATTTTTTTCCAAATGATGCAAGGTTGAACCTAATTATACATTTTATGGCTCACCCAACAACCATCCTACTGTCTTAGCAGATTCAACTGTCCCAAAAACTACGACATCGCCACATGTAGATGTTACAAAATTACACTAAAATAATGCTAATTTCAGTGCCAATGAACAACATTAATAACTTTCATATTTTTAAGCAATGTGTTTCCATATGCATCCTTTCTTCTTTTATTTTGAAATATTGACAAATCGACATTATAGTAAGTAAACAAGAGAGTAACCTCTAAGGATAATGTTAGAACTTTTTGGGACATTAATGATGCCAAGGATATATCACAACGATGCTAACAAATATAGCCTTAGTTATAAAAATAATTAATATCATCATGCTCCAACAGTCTAATCAGAATCAACGTAATCCACATTCCAATGGCTAGTTTCAAGACTTTTGCGGCACTTTCATTTTTGCGTTAAAAATTGATCACCTAATCACTCCTCCCCACTGGGAACTTTTCAACTCCAAAATTTTAATTCCCTAGTCAATTTTAAGAGGATGGAACTCAAAAACACCTAAAAACTCAATCCAAAATGCATAATTTTCAATTGGTGCTCTTCAAGCCCCAATCAAGGCACTTCACCTATCTTCTTCGTGAAGACCTATTGCCCGGTAAAAATTTGAGCCAACATTATTATTGTTGATGCAGGAATAAAATATTGATGAGTGGAATCTAAACATTCTCTTTAATCTCATATTTACATGACTCAAAAATACTTCATTTTGAAGTTAAAATGTTGAAGACAAACTTGATTCCCTCTTGGAATTCAGAAACAACATAAACTTGCTTTAACGTCTTCAAGTTGAGCTTGTGCATAAGAAGTACATTGCTGCAAAATTTTCCATGATATAATTGGCCTTGCCTACAAAACATAGTCATCTTGAAACAAAGATTCTATTCACACAAGTTTCCTATCAAATACTTGTATTCGTGAATACATGACAACTTGTAGACAACTTTGAATGACGATCTTTTACATTCACAAAAGTCCTTGAACATGTAGACTAAGTAAGCCAATACATACATCAAAGAAAAACATCTACATGTTGAACATAGTGACGATGATTGTTCACTTTACAAAAATACGTGAACAGGTAAATAATAACAAGTAATTAGAAAATTTACAAAACAACTTTACAATAAGTCTACCCAAACTTTGCCTCTCCTAGGCTTATGGGTTCTCTTCTTGCATCATCTTTGTCTTGAAGGTCACTTATGATTGTTGTGAGTCCTCTTTTCCACCTCTTGTTTTATGTTGCACAATCTCTTTAACTTTCTTTAAACATAGCTCTATATGTAACTTCCAACATCGTTCAATGCCATGCCCATGCATCTTGCAATGAGTACAAAAGAACTTCCTCTTGTTTGCTGACATAGAAATTCTCTCATGTTGTTATAGACATTTTTGGGCACTTCAACCCCAATCATAAATGTCCATAAACTAAGAGCTCCTAAGTCCCTAAAAGTGTTGCTTCACTGCCTAAAGTAATAAGGTCAGCTGATTACATCATCTCCCAGAAGTTCTCCACTAAAAACTGCTCATAAATGGTCAAAACTGGACCATACTGAAACCTAGTGCAGAGGGTGCGATGCATATCACCTTCCCAGTGTACAGGGTGCGATGCATACTGAATGGCTCCTCTGTAGGGTGTGA
Source organism: Pinus taeda (assembly GCA_000404065.3). Lineage (NCBI taxonomy): Eukaryota > Viridiplantae > Streptophyta > Pinopsida > Pinales > Pinaceae > Pinus > Pinus taeda. Next base: position 22,099 of record APFE030686795.1, on the reverse strand, counting down.
TGGTCGGGAATGGACAAATGGCAGGGACAAATATGCGAGGTGGAAGATCATGGAATCTTCAAGAAGCTTCCCCTCTGACACTTGCCTCTCTGTTTTCGACCAGGGATGAGTAAGAGATCATCATTCTCCAAGTGGAATCAGGAACTATCAGAGAGAGGACACTAATCAAGACCCCAGAAGATGACTCACCTCCCTACAATCATCTATATATGGATCCCTCATCACAGAGATCCAGAGGCTGCAATTTTGTATCTTATAGAGAAGTGTTGTTGGTTTTCTGGTGTATATTCATAGTGTTGGGTGATCTAAGATTCACTTGAGGTGAAGAAGGGCTTTCTTGCTGGAGGATGATGCTGGGTCAGAACATATGGTTCTAATCCTCTTGCTACTTTTGATCTTAATAAAGCTATTCAAGTTTTCCTCCATATTCTTGTATGTTTCATTGTATATGTATTTGTATGGTTAACACACATCTGGTCCTGTGTTATTTAGGAATATAGATCTTTGTTCTTTGATAGTAGTATGTTGTTGTGAGTCCACAGGTGCTCCTTGAAGCTGGGCAGACAAAGAAGAAGTGGAAAAGCTCTATCAGGAAGGAGAGGTATCAAACAAGGAAATCAAGCGCAAGACTAAGGTTGGTCTCCTTTGTTCCACTCTTATCTATTTTCATAAAGGAAAACTAAAGTTGATCCATGTGGATATTGGTGGCCACCCACTAATTCCACATGGATCCCCTCTAGTGCTTCTTTCAGTTCTTTCAATTTCCTTAATTATAGCACAGTTTACTATTTTTAGCAGTTTTTCGGGTCCTAAACTTCCGGAGCCGTTTTGAGGCCCTAAACGAAGTTTTTTGGGAAATCTACAACCAGCAATTTTTCTGTCTAAAAATCGTCTTTTTTGTCGTAGTCCTCAGAGAGATCTTTCCAACAGGATATCATGCACGTCAAACGGAGATAAGACGACCAATTCGTGACCCCGGGAAGTTGATGTACCAACTTACCCAAAAACGGGGCCCACAATTTGGCGTTCCATCTTCTAGGGTTAGGTTTTGGAATGTGAAGGGTTTTTCCATTGTTTCTCAACAATAAATAGGCCTTCGAGCCTCATTGTAACACAGTTCAGAGGCATGTAGCCACACATCTCTTCTCAGAGATAGCTGCCATCGCCCTAGCTAGTTTATTTCCATTTCTGGTTGTAAGCATATTTCAGTATTTTCCATTAATGAAATGAAGTATTATTTCCGCTGCATCTTTGTGTATATGGTTATCTCTGTATTTTATTGCGTTCCTGTTTAAATCTGGATCAGCGGTATCAGAGCGGTCTGCTTTTTCTCTGTTTTTCTTTGCATGTCCCC